>JAPYZE010010964.1:0-13579 GCA_030522805.1 Leptomastidea abnormis
ACTTGAGCTTGTGATTAAATTTCCAACTCCAACACCGGCAAAAATTCCAATGATTTTTAAGATCAATCCAGATATATCAGATGTCCTCGAAAGAAAACTTAAGAAGACAATTAAGAAAATTGTGACAAATGTTAAAATCCAGATTATATTGTCAAACGGCTCTATGAGATTTCGATACACAGGATATCTGTCGTCATATTCTCCAGTGTAATAATACTTAATTGAATCCAAATACATGACACTATAGTTATTTTTAAGAAACATTCCAGGTCCCATATCGCAAGCAACATTAAAGTAATCTTTTTCAGGATGATAATCGTAATCATTTTTATTGACAGGCCAATAGTATTTGGGAGTAAAATTCATAACAGTTGAGATTTCGTACATGGCTGAAAAGGAGGATCCATAGTGATATTAAGTGGACATCCACCAAGATTATTTGCAGCAGGAAACCAGTGCGGGATCATTTTATATAACTTTCTACCCGTACAAAAACCACTCTGAAATGAAAAAAAAAAACATTCATAGATAAATAGTTTTGTGGATCTTTACGAGTTGAAAATTATTTATTAAATAATTCTAATGTTTCAGTTGTTTTACGACCTACTTCAGGTTACTATAAATCACAATAAACATGAAATTAATATAAAAATAGTACAAGTAATATTAGTGTATTATGTTATGTATATGATAATTATATATACATATATCGTAGTTTACAGTAACTCGAAAAATGTTGTAAAACTACGCGCGAAACGTGAGTTTTTTTATACATGTGGCTTTAAAGGCACTTCAAATTCTAGTGTGCGATTATGTAATGATAAAAATAATTTTCCAAAATAATTTATTATGTTATTTCACTAAAAGCGTGTGTGAATAAAAACTGTGATTTTAAAAAGTTGTTTTGACAGTTAATAATCCTCTAATTACTTTGAAATAATAAAATGGAAAATTCTAACTAATTAACGTAATCACGGAGTAAACGATGCGGTATCTAAGCAAACAAAGCATCTTAACTTCTATATCATTCTATATAAAAAATAATGTTTTGTTAGCATGAGAAAATTAATTGCTATTGATTGCTTAGATGTCGAGTGTCTGCTTATTCTGATCACCAGATTTCCGCCTTTAGATGTTAATATCCTGATGATATCGGAATTACTTTATTTTACTTTCCTAGATGCGAAGTATAATATTTTAGCCTATAGAATCATTTTCCAAAATTTGGTCAAAATCTATTTTTCGGAGGTCAAATTCTATGTAAGTCAATATAGTGCATCTAGATTGACATAGTTTGGTAGGGCCAGAAAACTTAATAAGCAAATAAGTGCGTAACACTAGATGCCGATTCCCATTAAACGACTCTTTTTTAAATATAACCCTTTAAAGATTATTTGCTTAATATTTTATACAGTTTAAGATCTTGCTTGATCGTTCAATTATATTTTTTTTCGTGTTGATATAAGCAAATTTAATATATTTAGCTAAACATATTTTTGTGCACAAATAACATTCTATGTAGAATATTAATGAATCTACTGGTCCAATGGTATTTTAAAATATTGTAGAAAAATATTTTACACGAAAAATATGTAAATATCATTTGAAACACAAACTTCATGTTACTTAAAAATTACACTAAAATTTATGTAGAGACTAAATTATAAACGCAAAAAATATTATTTTATTTTATTTTGAACCGTAGATACAGATAAATGCAGACGAGTAATAGTTTGCAAAGGTAAAGAGTGTGCATCGATATACAAGTTTATTAAGTATGTGATTAAAACCACCAAAATTAAAAAAAAAATTTTATCATGGAAAAAATAATTTTTTTTATGATATTATTGTATACATGTTGCAAAAATACTTACAACAGTAAATTCACCCAATTTGCAATGTTCTATTTCATATGGTTTCGGACTGTATACATAGACTGAATTCGAATTTAAGTAGTTGTCCCCAGAATATGACAGAAAAATGATGTTCCTTTGTATGCCTCTGATTCCAATTCGACGAGTCCATATTTGTTATGTACTCTTGCATATCTGATTTTTTGTAAGTTATGAAAATGGCACTTTTCCCACGAAATGGAATCCGATAAAATGTTTTCAAAGTATAAATCAAATCTTCTTCTGTATCAACCACAACAACACAAAGATACGCGGAGTTTATGCAATGAAGATCAATTTTATCCAAACCCAACAAGTGCATTGGTTTATTTTTAGCAAATGCACTCATTGAAATGTTGTTGATTATTTTTAAAGAAGTTGCAGATTTATTGAAATAAAAATTAACGTAACTTGAATTTTGACTTATTTCTTCAACGAGCATAGTTGGGCAATCGTCAACTTCGGTGAATTTAATTGAGTGCGGAGAAAACAGCTGTAATGACTGATTACAAGCAACCACTTGTGCAGAAAATGTAATCAACAAAAATATAACGAGAATCTTATTTTTGTTTACAATCATCTTGGATGTAGTTATAAATTACAATAGTTTTACACAATTCCACTTCGTGAGTGTTTAGATCGGAGTTCGAACGTTGACTAAAAATTTTTTACTTTTCGCGTTTGTGGTAACAAAATTGTAAACAGTGGCTTCATCAATTTTTCATGCAAGTTGCACAAGCCACGTACACCGTATTTATAATTATAGAGTAATTATTAATTCTACTATAATTTTGTGCTATTTTTGGTATTTATGCGAAAAAACAATCGATTCTTGACTTACAAAAATCAATAATACTACAAGTCACAGGCTAAAGTAAAAGCGTAGCTTTTTTTAAAATAAAATTTTATCTTAAAGAACGTTGCAACACTTTTTTATTTGTAAAATGCGTACAGCTATGTTTTGTAAATATATACGTATAATCGGATGCAATGGGAAAAGACGATGCGAATGAAGTCAAGTTAAATAATAACTTAATTAAAATCAAATTAATAATTTATTATTACTACAGAGGTCGAGCTCAGATCGCGGGGTTCTTCAATAACTCGATACCGCGCTAAATCAGTCCGCGGCAAGTTGCGTTGTTAAATTAGGCTGACGTTCAATTAACTGGTATCGGACCAATCAAACTTACAATTTAATTCACACTGTTTCAATATAAGTTTCAAATCATTATTTTTAATGTCTGCATATATATAATAAAATTGTTTTACTCATACCTATAGTAAATTTTTTTTTAAAATTCAGTTCATTTATTTTTTATCAAATCGATGACAAGGAAGTCGGTGCTGGCTTTAAAAAGTTAATATCTTGTGTAGCTATTGAGATATTGTTGAAATATAATCAATTTGATCCCGGGTTTAAAACTAGTTGCAAAAAAAAGGTGTCAAAAAAATTCTTAGAAAAATAATATATTAATTTTTATAAATATTTTGATAGAAAGTTCTACTACATAAACAACTTCGTTGCAAAAAGGAAAAATAATAATAATTAAAATACAACGTACGAAATTGAATAAAAACACAAAAAATGTGTCAACTAACTCTGGTCTCCTCTCCTATGTTAAAAAGCATGATAAAAACGTTTGAAATATATTGCGTGCAAAAATTAAGCAAGCCACATCATTTCAGCCACAAGAAGGAACAGGACTGCTTCAAGAGCTAGCCAACTTGAGCTCGTCTCCGAAGAAAAAGAAAAAAAAAAAAAAAGGAAGAGTAGAAAGATAGCGGGAAGTTAACAGGCTCTAGATGATGTATATATAGTACTATAGAAAAAAGCGAAGTCTTCGTAGCCCCCGCGGTTCTCCACGTGCCAGCGTAATCAGGAATATCATTAAACTCGCTCGATCCTTCCCGACTAGTCTTCCCCCTTTTTTCTTCTTTCCCCTTTAGTCAAATGCTGCTAAGGAAAAAAAAGGAAGGAATATCTTAGCGAGGGAGAATGAGTTGCAGGCGCGTGCGAGTAAGGTGAAGGAAATTGGAGGGGTTGGTATATATTATATCGTCTCTCTTTCGAGCGCCTTCTTTAATTTCGAACTCTATTTTTCCTCGCTACTCATTCCCTTACATATCTCTCTCACTCTCTCTGTGTGTAGGCTTGCTTGTATTATATGTATACGTGCGGGTGAAATTTATACGGAAGTGTAAAAGGTATATCGACTGAGATGCTATACTTTTACCAATGACTATGTTATTTTTCTTATTTGCTAATCTGTTTTACAATTTATTTTTTATTAAGAATAATTAAATGGAAAAATGTATCTGCTATAAAATTACTAGTTTTGCAATTATTTTGATTGATAATAAAAATAGAAGAAAGATTTCATTTACAGTTCAAATATATTAGAATACAAGTAAATGCAAAAATCTATATTTATCTACAACCCCTCATTTCTACATATTAAAACATCCAAGACAAACAAAAACCTGTGAATATAAATCATAATATTCAGTATGCGTATTCAGATCATCTCAAGACCCTATGGTCCCAAGACATTATTGAAAGACATTCCAAAGATACATTATATTCAAAGAATCTTCCGCATTTAAAAACTGTTATCTAGAAAAACATCGGCTATTTAGACACGTTGAAAACTCGTGTGAGCCGATCATCGCAACTGATCGATCACATGAAAATGGAAAAAAAGGGTTTTTCTCTTTATAAAGGGTATAATAAAGAGAGATGCGTTTGAAATTGTCTGAGCATATTTTGACAGGAATGCTTGGTCACGAAAATGCATCATCTCTTTTATGTTTCAATAAACATGCAAATATATATACCTATAGGTACATTTAGTATAACATGTTTTTACATAATAGAAAACTGCGTGGGAAAAATTTCTGTTAAACATACAATATTTATAAAAATAAATAATTTAATTCTTTTTTTTTAGAAAATATAAAAATACAAAACTTAAAAGTTCTTTGTACAGATAATCAAATTGCGTGTATACATATAAGCGAGACACAGCTCGTTTATCGATCGCTACCGTATCGTCACCTCACACGTTCGCTTATATACTTTACGAAACAGCGCATCATCACAAGGCGAACCACGCGCAAGTTTCGCGACTTTACCACTGCTACTTAGACGCAGGAAGAGAGGGAGAGAGAAAAAAAAGAAGATGAGTAGGTATGTACGTGCGTAACGAAAGCACGTCTTTTTATTAACGCCTATACCGCGAAGTGTTTTTGAGAGTTGCGAGTCTGACACGTACACGTACATACGTACACAGACCTAAAAAGTTTCCCTTCTATCTTCTGTTTGACTCATTTTTTATTAAGGATCCAAGTGTACGGGAATTCCCCTTCTTTTGTAAGATAATAATGTTTGCCGATTTTTCTTTGCGATCGTGGGTAGATTGTAGTTATATATTGCAGAAGGGTAGGAGTTTGGAATTATATGTATCAGTTGGGTTTCTTTATATTGAAGCGGTTAGAGAATTGTTGACTTGATACTGCATCTAAGTCTTTTTATTAAATTTTATTGTTTTTATCAAATAATCAAACTTTTGCTTGGATTACTGATTTACTTTAAAATTTTTTGATAATCAATCTCTTGTACAAATCCAAAATTTAAAAAAAAAAATTTGTACCCCTCGAATACCCTTTTTTTTTTTATTGTTGCTTTGAAATAAAATAAAGATGAATAGAAAAAATCAATAGCAATTAAAAGCCAAAAAGTCGGATCATTAAAAAAAAGCCGCACAGTTAACAAAACTTATTGACTAATCGAGCGAAAGAAAAAAAAGAGAGAGAAAGAAAAGGCATAAAGTTCGATAAAGCACTCGAATTCTATAGAGTCAGAAAGTAATTCTAGGATTAATGGCGTCGCGCACGCGCACCAAGATAATTTATCATCCAGCTCTTAAAAAAAAAAAAAAAGATACACGCACAAAAACCACACCTGTACTCCTCCCCACTCCACCCCTCAAATAATACAAATAATCTATTACGTTAAATCCCAAATAGTAAAAAAAAAAAAACAAACGAAGCAAAAGTATCGTATAAAAATTCACCTTGCGCTTTAAGCTACAAAAGTGTAGAAATTCTCGGAGCAGGTAGGTAGAGCTATATGAAAGAAGGTTTTACCGGGATACACTTCGAGAGCAGAGAGAAGGGTTGTCATGACGACGCGGAAGGGTTAGCTCCCCTTGTCGACTATATACGTATACCTTGAAGAGTAGAAGGGGTTAATGAGATTGGTCGTCGTCTGGAGGGGAGAAAAGACCTTTCAGGCTGGGGCTGAAACTTTTTCTATAAGCGGATCCTTTAAGTGCATTTTTAGTTGGGATTAAGAGCATGTGTGTGTGTGTGTGTGTGTGTGTGTGTGTGTGTGTGTGTGTGTGTGTGTGTGTGTATCTTTGCTATTAAGCTCGTAATGGCGTAGGGCTTGGTTTTTTTTTATTTCTTAGCTTGCGCAATGTGTTAAGATGGCGTGTGTGAGAGTAAATTGACTATTAGACAAAGTAAATAGTAGATATTTTATTTTTACTATATACTTGTATACTTCGTTTTATTGGTCTTTCTATTAGTACTTTTAATTTAAAGTTGTGATTTAATTCTGCATGATTAATTTTTTTTTTTATTTAATTAAATGAATTGATCACGTAATTTTGTAAAAATTTACATAAAATTAATTACTGGTAAGATGCAGTTTATATTGTGATGAAAAAAAACAAATCATAAGAATATGAATAAGAAATACTGTTGTCACAACAAATTAAACTCCAAATAAAAAGATGCATACACAATATCGAAAAAAAAACTAAAAATCCTTGTGCATCAATAGACTATAACCCTCCATCAAACAATGCAACAGAGAGTCAACAAAATCAAAGAAAAAAAAATCGCTCTAGCAAAAAGCAAGAAAAGATCCGCTTTTTTTTTCTCAAAATAAATGAATGCACACACGCGGCGAAAAAGATCAAGAGTCAAATCCATAAACCTACATCAAACGAAACCCTTCGATCGACACAATATACAAGAATATACATTATATACGGCAGGTTACGTATACCCACACATATATACACACATAGGGTACATCAGCTTCCTCTCACTCGCAATTCCAAAAAAAAAGAAAAAAAGAAACGCTAAGGGTCATGGGAAAAAATTATGTAAACCGGATAGTTAGTCCTCAACTCCCACGGCGACCTTTACCTATCCATAAATCTATCTCTCTCTCTCTCTCTCTGCGATCCCTATATACTCATCGTTCGGAGGACACACAAGGCTATTGTCATATATGAATGGGAAGGGTGCAAGGTATAACCCAGCATATACACATAGCGTCAATGGCTTTGTGTAGTATGTACCTCACACACATATATGGTATACACAGTCACACATGCGAGACATAGTACTACCGAATTTCGCATTCGGTCCGGTTTTATTTCCTTATGTGTACCAACTCCTCCTCCTCCTTCTCTTCCTATACACTACTTCTTGTATTATTTCGCGCTTTGATGGATAAGCGAAGAGAGAAAGAGAGTGGGTTTGTGAAAACTCGTATGAGTTGATGGAAATGTATTGGTTTTTATTTTTTTTTTTTTTGTGTTTTATAGAGCGCATATGGAAAATATTTGTACCGCGTCATTTCCGGATCCTCAGGTGTAGTATGTGTGTATGTGTGAGTAGGATTTTGATGATCAAAATACGGTACGGTTCCGATATACAATTTAAAAAAGAAATATTTTTTTGAAGATATCTTTTTATAAAAAAATTTGGTAATAACATATTATTTAAAATTTGAAAAAAAATAAAATAAAAAGATTTTAAATAAAATAAAAATTATATACCAACAATATTTTCTTTAATTACAATAAGTACACCCCGCAGCCTTTGCCAATAAAATCCAAAATCCATTCAATAAATTCAAAGACCCTTCGACATACAAACTCCCCATTGAATATCTCTCTTCCTCGTATGACGAGAATAGCCGCAGCAAAATCAAGTCTTACATATACCTCGTTGGATCATACGCGGTCAATCTACTCCGTCTCTTTTGTACAATCCACGCGGAAATAATGTCGTCCATCTCCCTGTGGATTCGATTCCCATACTTTACTTCCATAGTATTCAACTATAATAGGTATACGAGAATTTAGATATTTCATACTCCATGCATACGTGCGCAAATTCAACGAATTATTTTTATACACGCGGTAAAAACGCGAGAGAGGGCAAAAGATGGTGTGTGACTAGTTCTCTCTCTCTCTCTCTCTCTCTCTCTCTCTTACCCTTACTCTCGCAGGTATAGCAGCTTGACACTTCGACTTCCTCTCTTTTATTATTTCTTTTAGTATAGGTATGGAGGAGGAGGAGAGTGATGCTGTATAGGGTCATGTGCGTAATGCGTCTAAGTCCGTGACGTAAGATTTGCCTTTTGTGTATAGTGTTAGAGTAAAAGCTTGTGTCAGGAACTACTTCCTGTTATTTAAAGATCCCTATTTGTGTGTGTATATGTGTGTGCTGGATGATTTTTTCGAAATATTTCGAGATTTCTTTCTTTTTTCCTTTCTCCTCTGTATATGATCGGATTGAATTTATTATTCATGTCGTACCTTTCAGATATTTTGTATTACCATTTTTTTAGAGAAATTTATTTAAAGATATGCAAACACACTGTAATCACTATCTTTTTATATTAAAAAAAAAAAATTTTTTATTAATATTTTTTATTTATGGTATAAAACAAACAATCAAAAACCGCTATACCAACAATAATCAAAAGATTTTTCACTACATCCAATAACTCAACATCCGTTTAGAAAATTTTGTTCTCTCTCTCTCTCTCTCCAACACAACACTTCCTACATCCGTCCGCGGGAAATATCTTACAATACTCGTACAAATTTGCCATAGGAATTTCCAATCCTATATATAACCCACAGGGCGTGGTCGCGGGTTCCCGTTTGTCCAGGAGTCGACGCCTCTACAAATTACAAAACACTTTCTTTTCCTCCTCCTCCCCCTTTTACCTATACATTTCCGGCGGTTCACCTATTCATTTTTTCAAGGTCCGGCTACCGGTCCAACTCGCGCGACTGTCCAATTATAAACCCAGTTGGGTTCCGAAAGGGTTTTTCTTTTTCCCAATACACACAATAGACTATAGCGAAAAGAAAAAAGAAGGGGGCGTATATGTAAGGGTTCCGCTATAGAGAAATGCAATACCAATTTTGCAGATTTTCGCGTTTACGCATAACTCAGACTCCTTTCTCATACTTTAGGAATGAAAGAGGTGGAGTACTTCCTATAGATATATTATGTATTGAGTGACCAAAACTGATCGATTAGTTCCTCGGGGTTCCGTTTATATATTATATGTGTATATGTGTATTGCTCCTTCCGCTCTTGGGCTTCTATTAAGGAGTCATTTGTTGAGGAAATTTTTGCTTAGTAGTGTGTAGCAGTTCTCTCTCAATACCCAAGTTTTGAATGCAAGTCTGGGTCATTGTGGGAAAAAGTGTTGAGAATTGAGTGGATTAGATTGTGGATGTTGGTTTTCGTGTATGGACGTTAGTTTTTCCCTTAACTGGTTACATTCTATTGTTGGCTATAATACTTTTCTTCTATTTCTTTTCTGTACATAGACAAATTAATCTTGTAGAGGATGTATACATATACATTTTCAATAATCCCATTTGTTTACCTTACCCTATTTTCTTTGAGAAAATTTTCAAGGTGATCGATAAGTTATATACGCACTCGGAAAACTAATGAGAAAAACAAGAAAAAGAAGAAGAGAAACCCCCCCTAAAATCAGGAAATAGTAAGGATAGAAAAAAAATTGTGGTCCATTCTAATTTCCACACATCTATCTCTCACTTAAAGCAAATGAAATCAACGGTCGACAACATCACACAGTAGCGCTCCTTCGTTATCATCCCACCCACGTGTGTGTACACTCCGTATTCCCACTACCCTACAACCATCACTATTCCACAATCAACTAACGAAAAACTCATCCAACATAACAGTAGTAGCATCAGCAGTAATCATTCCTCTGCAACTATATACACTCACCCATCGCTCTTCCATAGCGTCATATTTTTATTAGAATGTCCTTGGCGAATTACACGCTTCTTGCATTAATAGAAAAACGAAAGTAAAAGATAGATAGAGAAAAAAGAGGGTGGGATTTTGGAAAATAGATAAGGTGTAGACGTGGCATCTGTCTTCGCGACCTTTCTCCCTACGTCATCTCTTCCATCATCGTTCCTTGATTCTATCGTTTACTGTACCAGTGTTTACCTTATGTGCGAGGTCGGAAATCGAAAGTTTTGTCTTCTTATATTCTGCACTGTGTAGACAGACTATTGCTAAGATAAAAAAGTAAGGAAATGATCGAGGTTTTTCTTTTAATTTAAATAAATTCTTACATTCATTCTTCTGGTCATGACAATATTAAAAAAAATGTATACCAAAAACTTGATAATGGAATGATCATTCCATTTTCCTTTATTCATCTCATCCAACTTCGATACTCAAATTCAATACAGTGTTTTGAAAATATATTTTTTTGATAACGTATTTTGTTATATTCAAGTTTGATTTTTTAATATTATTTTTGTGTTTAAAATAGATTGTAATATAGCAGATTTACAATCTTTTCTTTAAAAAATATTAAAGGAGTGTAAGACAATCGGAAATTTTTATTGAAACAAATAAAACCCATTCTCTTAATTGGTCTGAGTAAAAATTAAACAAATATCACTTGCATCGAAATAAATGTTATTTTATTAAGTAAAACATCACTTGATCATAAAAAAATACTCTTTTGGTTTTTTATAAAACTAGATTAGTATTGCGCGCTTCGCGCGCTCTTAACATAACCTAAATTGAAATTATCAAAAAAATTAAACTTTTTGATTTTGCAACGGTTTTCCATCCTCACCATTATTACACGCGAGAACTGATAAAACGACAAAATTCAACTCAATTTACGATGTTTTCAAAACATTTTTTCGTAACAATGTTATAGGTTAGAGCGCGTTTACGGTGGTCTGTTTTTTTTTTTTTTTTTTTTTTTTTCATTTTTACGTAGACCGACGTAGACGCGCGCTAACCTATTTTATGTCGCACCGTACTACTTTGTCGATCAATTACTCGTAAATACAAATCCATTTTCAATTTTGCTATATTTAAAAAAAAAAAACTAAAGTTACTTTTCATTTTTAAATTACTTTACTTTTCAAACTAATTTTTTTGAGTTTATTAAAATATTGGCGCTATGTATATCAAACTCAACCAATCACGTTACATTTTGAACAGCAGCCAATCAGATCACGAATAAACGGGCTTCTACATTTTGAACAGCAGCCAATCAGATCACGAATAAACGGGCTTCACTTTTTGGTATTCTCAATTTTAATATAGGAATATAGGATTATCTTATAAACGAATCTAGAGAATGCAGTAATTTATTTTAATTCAATTACTTTATTGTAAACTTTTACATTATATTCAAACAATTATAGTGATAACAAACATTTAAAATAATTTTTCTTCGTGTGCTAATCAAATACACAAAAATTTCAAACGAAAACAATTTTTTAGTGATTCACATGTGTACAATTTTATTAACACCTCAACAAATTGATGACTTGATTCTTCAAAAAATTATAAGCATCGCAAATAAAAGTAAATATTTTCTTGAAAAATATTTTAATAGATGTTTTTATTTCCTTTAGTGATTTTTTATTTATGATTATTTCAAGAATAAAAATAAAAAAAGCCATCAAGCATCCATAGAGTAAAATTTTTTGTGATCCCATTAGCTGGTCTTGTAGTTCAGGCCTTCCACTTCTATCCACCAACTTATTTATTTGTAATCTTTTTAAATGCAGAGAAATTCCACTTTCTTCAAATCTACGCCATACCTTTTTCATTTCCTCAAAATAAAGTGCACTTTGAAATCCATAGATATTTTGATCTCTTGGATTAATCTGCAGTATGTATATATTGTCTAATTTATAAGCTTTTATCATATCTTCATTTATAGCAACCGAAGTTTTATTTAGGGTGCCAGATTGTAAGACAAGAGGTAGAAAAATTTTATTTATGTAGTCTAAGGGTTTTTCGATGCATACTTTTCCAATTTGATGAATCCTGAAAACTGTAGATTTAAACGTTTTTTCTTTAGATCCAGATGGACATAAAACCGAATAGCTATGATTATAATGCAAATCTTCTAAATCTCTAGCTTCTAATATAATTTCTGGAACGGTCAAATTTTTTGTCAAAGCTGCGAGATAAGATTGCTGTAGAACAAGTGAAGGTAGCAAAAAAGTCCACCAAAATATTTTCCAGCTTGAGCTTGTGATTAAATTTCCAACTCCAACACCAGCAAAAATTCCAATGATTTTTAAGATCAATCCAGATATATCAGATGTCCTCGAAAGGAAACTCAAGAAAATGATCAAGAATATCGTTACGAACATTAAAAGCCAAATTATATTGTCAAATGGCTCAATTAGATTCCGATACACAGGATATCTGTTGTCATATTCTCCTGTGTAAGAATATTTTATTGAATCCAAATACATAACACTATAGTTATTTTCAATGAACATGGATGGTCCCATATCGCAAGCAATATTGAAATAATCTTTTTGAGGATGGTAATCATAGGCAGGTCTTTTGACAGGCCAATAGTATTTGGGAGTAAAATTCATGACAGTTGACATTTCATAAATTAATGCACCAATGAATCCTTTTGGATCATCATTTAACTCTTTTATGTATGGTAGAAAAGGAGGATCCATAGTGATATTAAGTGGACATCCACCAAGATTGTTTGCAGCAGGAAACCAGTGCGGGATCATTTTATATAATTTTCTTCCTTCACAAAAACCACTCTGAAATAAAATACATTTATATACTTAACTAAATAAATGTAGGTATAACCCTTTCAAAAGTTCTTTTAAAAAAAGTGTATCGAAAAAACATTAAAAATTCTGTTTTATATTATTTCAAGTTAATTTAATTAAGTATTAGGAATTATTGTTGAATATTAGAAAAATATTAAATCAAATACTAGAAGTAATATTTTTTGTAATAATGACAAAATAAATGTAGCTCTGTCTGTCAATTGTGAAAATCACGTACTAGTACTAAAGTTGTAGAGTGTGCTTGAATCTTGCTAGTGTTTGTAGAGTGTTTCATTAGGTAATATTTAATTATACAATGGAATAAAATTTTAGAATTAATATAAAAAAAAAAATAATAAAATCTTATAATTTAATACTAATTTCAAAATTTTGATAGACTAATTAAAATTTTAATAAGTGTACTAATCATAAGAATACTTACAACAATAAATACACCCGATTTGCAATGTTCTATTTCATATTGTTTCGGACTGTATACATAGACTGAATTCGAATTTAAATAGTTGTCCCCAGAATATGACAGAAAAATGACATTCCTTTGTATGCCTCTGATTCCAATTCGACGAGTTATATTTGTTATGTATTCTTGCATGTTAGATTTTTTGTAAGTTATGAAAATGGCACTTTTTCCATGAAATGGAATCCGATAAAATGTTTTCAAAGTATAAATCAAATCTTCTTCTGTATCAACCACAACAACACAAAGATACGCGGAGTTTGTGCAATGAAGAT
>JAPYZE010010967.1:0-12088 GCA_030522805.1 Leptomastidea abnormis
TTGTCGCAATATTGCCAATATTGCTAGAATCTTATCAATATTGGTGCAATGTTGCAATGTTGCAGCAATCTTGCTACAATATTATGTGCTATGTGGGTTTGTACTTTAAAATAAATCCAACATTTAATAATTAACGTATCATCTTTAAGAGGTAATATATCTTTACGTGTTAATGCTATAGGAAAACCGTAATTGCTTGCCTCAAAAAATGTATGATCTAACTCTAAAGTTGTTAAACATTTTCCATTATTATCTTGAAAATTAAATTTAGTACTAAAATGTACTCGGTTTTTAGTAGAAACGTTTAAATAAAGTGATACATTATTGTCATTATTAGGTTCAATCTCTAAATGGTACACAATAAAGCCATCACCTTGTGGTAATTGATTTTTCTGAAAAAGTAACAAAATAATTTTTTGAAATAAATTAAAAAATTAGAAACTAAATATGGACAATATTTTATCCAATTTGTTAATAAATAAAAAATAAAATTTTAAATAGGAAATAATACATAAATATATTTATATAGGTATATTTATTAAAAATAATTTTTATAAACTTATGAAAATCCTTTCTCATTTTTTAATAGTATTGAAAAGTATTTGAATTTACATATTAACACAATAATCAATATTCTATAACATAATACAATTAATTTTTAAATACCTGTGATGTTAAAGTATCGTTGTATGAGCTGAAGTTAACTATAGTCCATGTAAAATAAGATTCTTGAGTATGAATTGCTTGACTCATAATTAGTAGTTTTAAAAGTATATCTCTTTCTATGACAATAGCACTGTTTTGATCTAAAAAATAACATAGGTACCTTTTAGCGATCAATTAGTCAATCATTTCAAATATTAAACTTGTAATCATGACAATTGATTATTAAAAAAATTTCTTTTATTTAAACAATATCTGCTTTGTTAGATGAGATGTTTATTTTTACTTTTTAATAAAAATATTGTATATAAACAAGTTTACAATAAAATTTACTTACCTATCAAAACAAAAAATAACCTATCATTAAACCCACGTGTATTTTCTATTTACTAATAATTTTATAGTATTAAAATCGAACGATGGTTAAGAAATAATAAAAGAAAAGTTTATCAAATAACTTCTTGCTTAAATTTATAAGTACAATCTTTTTTTACTTTGATGGTTGTACTTATACATACAGACATACAGTGCATCAAATAATAAAGAACAAACCTTATTGTTTTTGTTTTTGGACGTATTCCGAACTTTGATGTGGTTTGCGTTCCCGTTTTAGTTTTGTCGTGCGCACGATTTCGGAATACGCCCAAATGCGTATATCTATTACCAATCCAAGCTACCATTGGTACAAAAGCGCGGGAAATTTCAAAAAATCAAAGAAAATATATGTCTGTTGTTTCTGACAGAAAAATCCGTTTCCAAAAATATAAAAAATATTAGTTACATTAATCTTTATTCAGTGCAACCTTGTAAAATGTTCTTACTTAAAAAAGTTTCATAAAATTATTTTTTTTTTTTTTTTTTGTAAATGTTAGTATAATCCGAGATCCCAAAGAGTGTTGTATAAAAAAAAAAAAATCACTTAAAATGACAAAACACACTTTCCATATAAAAAAAATCAGTTTTACATCCATCAATCGTAAGATCATTATAATCAACAATTACAAAAGTACCTCACCGACGAAAGATCTCTCCTAATCGACAAGTATAACTGACGTTGATCTTCCCATTCAAATCGTAAGTACGCAACGAGTATGATTATTCGAAAAATCAAACTTTTCAATCTCGTACGTGTAGGTATATTTACATACACCTATATATAACGGTGCAATGCCCAAAAATACATGCATCTCTTATTTATAATTTGTGCATAATCAAAATGTCAAGTCACACTTGCTAACAACAGCAACAACAAGAGTAGTCATCATCTCGACCTTGCAACGCATATGTACTTATGTGCGTTAACGGTTTGTAAGTTGAAAAGATATTTGGTTCATATATAACGAGTTGTATCGTTTATCATATGTGAGTATATAAGGTATATTGGGTTGTGCTATCGTATGTCACGCTATTTGGGTGTATATTGATAAAATGAACGAGTCATCGGTAAGTATGTAGACCGAAATAATCGGGATTAATGAGTGGAAAGAAAGTACTGTGTATATTTGTAAATTTTCTATAATTATTTTGATTTGATTGCTAGAAGGCAGTTTGTGTGTGGCCTTGAAATTTTATTAGTTACAATTCGTTTAATTATAATGAAATAAATAATTTTATCTTAATAAATACATTGTAATTGTTAATTCTTTATTTATTTACAAAATCTACACACATCATCTCACACAGCACATACACATACATATAACTCTGTATATGTGTAGTCATCATTGGGTCAGTATTACTAACCAAAGTTCTATAGATATATATACAGGCTTCTGTTATTCACCGAGTCACCATATATATGCATCCATTCTTTCTCTCTTTCTTCGCATCCTCTTTTCTACATACACATACATACACCCATCCATACATCCTTAAATACACATAAAGCACTATGGAATGTCGCTCTTTCTTCCCTTTTATTCCTTATACACACACACTTACTCTCGATTCTTCCTTTTCCCTTTACCTCCTCGATCAGCCTTTTTTTATATATACATACACATACGAATATGTAGCTGACCTGAGAACATCGAGATCTTGTGTGGCCGATAAGCTTTTTCTTTCTTTTTTTTATCCTTTTTTTTATCTTTCTACGCGGATATACCGTAATCCTTTCCTTGGTCATGTATATATGTATATATAATACAGTACACATACCTTGTATAAACACAAACTTTTGCATACCATGGGTAGTTTATATATATTTATATATAGTAGGATGCGCGAATATAATATTCCTCCACACCAACCAAATATATGTGCTTTTTTGTATATATAGGATATAATACACACTACCGACGAATGGTATGTTTGAATTCCGCGGCTATGCTTACTTTATAGGTATACACGTGCTTTATACTTATTTTACACGATCCCGCTCTTTTCAATGTAATATTTTATTATTATATTCTTTCTATGTACGTATATATTATACGCTTGATATATGTTGTATAAATATATTTGTTTGTAAAAGCAACGCATAATAAGTCGCAAGCGCAAAATTTTGGCGGAGCTTTTGTATATTATACATTGAGAACTACTATATATATACTAGAAGTACTTTATCATATCGGCCTTGTGATATAATGTAACATATGCGGTTTAATAATCCTTGAGGAAGTACATTCTCGTATTTTCGGACGAGAGCTTTGATGTTTAGCGGTATTACGAGTATTGTAGGTGTATGTATGTATAGAATTGGAAAAAGATATCGGTAACACCTTATGTGAATGTTGAATGTGCTTGTATGATTTTTGGATGAGCTTTTTTTTATTATCTAAGGTTTTGTAAGATGTAGCTTGTATACGAAAGATGAGTAATATTTTTTTTTTCTTTTTTTTTTACAAGTGAATGTGTGTATGTATTATAACAGGATTTTAGTATTGTGAACTGCATGTAAAATTTTATGGATTTTCTTGGCGAACATAAAATTATGTTAGATGCGGTGTGTAGAATTTGATTTATAGGTATACGTATGGGTATATAACTGAAGAAATGTTTTGTACATCAGGGTCAAGTTTAGGAATGAATTATTTGATGTTAAAGATATTTTTTTTTTTTTTTTTCGTTTTTAGTATATTCTAAGCAAACATAACTGTATAGTGATAAAAATGTGCACTTTTTTTATTTGATTAGTTGAAATAATAGTTTAAAATCGAGCAACATGATATAAATTAAAAAAAAAATAAAGCTCTACATTCCACAATGTCAAGAATTTGATCATCAAAAAATCGGTAAAAAAAAAATCTTAAGAATTTTCAAAAATTCCAATTATTTCCCCATATACCTACCATATACCAAGTTTAAAACGTGATTTTATATCCTTTCTTTTTCCTCCATCATCGTTCGTAGCACGTAACAATTACCTCACCCATAACATAATCTTAAGTTTTTCATATATTTTCACGTCACGTTCACGATCGGTCGCACACTATACATATACCTCACAAAATAAAAAAAAGGAAAAAGAAATAAAAAATAAAAACCAAGTAAAAGGAAGACGTAAGAAAAAAAGCTCAAAGAAATTCGGTCTCTTACTAAATACACAAAATCCGTGGCTTTTATAACGATATACGTATACCTACTATATACATCCATAAAAGTATAGATAAACTTGAACTTGTATTAAGCTATGCACGCTCTCGCAAAAGTTGTATTATAATAGCCTCGGGTTATAATATTGCCTTCGATTGCAACGTATATATATAGTAAAGGAGAGAATCAAAGACTTGGATATATACCTACCTATACACATAGTGGTAAGGGGTAGAGAGAGAGAGAGAGGGCGAGTGAAAGATCTGGTAAAAAGGAAGGGCGATTAAACGAAGAGAAGGATAGTGAGGGTGGGAAGAAGGAAAGGGGGGGGGGATATATGGCGCGAAGCAAGCAGTCAAAGAGAGAAAAGGACCTTGAGCGCGGTCAGCTGCACTGAGCAAGAGGGAAAAAGAAAGAGAGAGAGAGAAAGAGAGAGAAAGAGTAAGGTTGTCCGGAATCTCAGTCCTCCTCCTCCTTCTCTTCTTCTTATATATACTTATATACCTATATTGGCGGTAAAGCAAGTAGTTGGCAAGTCGAGCTTTGCGGTAAGATAGTAGGTATAGGTATATGCTATAGCTTTTTTTTTGTTTTCTTCTCTCTCTCTCTCTCTCTCTCTTTTTCTCTTGTGGTGGAGACGAGAGAGTAGCGCGTGCCGCGGACGTTTTCGAAGATTTTACGAGGAGGCAAACGGTAGGGCGAGAGACAGAGGGACTTTTTTGTCGATGGTAGGTAGGTATATATTGTATGTAGGTATGTATGTGCGGGTAATTAATGTCCTGATCCTGAATGTATAATACATGTAACTTCGTGATCTTTATATGTGAATGTGGGTGTATGGAGTTTGTATTTTTGATTTTATTTTATTTAAAAATAAAATTGTTATTATATTAAGTAAATAAAAGTGCAAAAAAAAAATGTGGAACGCTTCACGATTTTGCGTGTCATCCTTGCGCAGGGGCCATGCTAATCTTCTCTGTATCGTTCCAATTTTAATATATGTACTGCCGTAGTACGTCTGGAGTACATTTCGAGCTCCTTATATATGAACTGAAAGCGTCTTCTTCCACTTGCGAGAAAAGAAAGTACCTAACGTAGCCACCTAGCGGTCGAATATGTAATTAATAAGCGCGCTTAATTCAAAATTATTCAAATATTTTATTTTTTTTTTATTCAAAATTTTTAACTACGTATTTAGAAACTTTCATTAATTACTCTTGCCCTTTATACACCCACATTTTAAAGCAAAAAAAAAAAGACTTGGCGATCTCTCACAAGAGTCTCTTAAATACCTTAAAACATCTCCAGATAGCAAGGTAAACCTATACGAAAGTACATACACCTACACAGACATAGACATTCCTTTAAATCCTATATCCTTACCCGCAGTATATATATCCCTTTTAGAATCGTGTCCACGATTAACCGTAAAGCAACTTGCAGCTGCTGTTGCTGCTGAGCTTGGAGTGTGTATAAAAAAAAAGGTATCTTTTCCTTACCCTATACACATACATGTCCCTTTTACTACTACTACTACTAGGTATATACCTTCTCTTCACTCATTCGCGAGAATGAAAATTCCGGGAGTCTTGGAACGTTGAAAACGAGGAAAATCACGAAAATTCTTCAAGTCCAGAAATTTTTTCGTAAAGTATAGGGCTTATACATTACGGTCAGATGGTGTGTATGTATCTACCTATATCTGTATAAGTACAATACACCAATATATATAGACTTTCCTAAAGCTTGCTGCATTGTGTGCAGTATACATTTTTTTTCTCATGATCTCTTGTACACACACACACACAACCTTTTTTTCTACTTACATACATACATACATACAGTGCTCTCTCGCGAATAAACTGGACTGTCAATGAGTTTGCAAAGAGAAAAGGGATATATCGGCAAGAGATAGCGGCTTCGTAGTATGGTATACTTACATAGTAGTAGTAGTAGTAGTAGTCTTCGTCGTTTCGTTCGTTGAACCTTTAAGTTTAAGTATATATACAGAGAGGGCTTGGATAGAGAGAGAGAGAGAGAGAGGGAGTGCGAGGGCGAGTAGGAGGATAGAAGAGAGAAAGAGTAAAAAGAAAGAAAGAGAGAGAGAGAATCACGGCCCGGAAATGTTTTTCTGATCGAGAGATAAGAGTTTGCGCGCGAGGAGGAGGAGGAGGAGGTGGAGGAGGTTCAAGAGAGCGAGGGAGAGAGAGAGAGAGAGAGAGAGATCGCTATGCGAGTCGATTAATTGTCAAGAAAAATTACCTCGGCCTTGTGTATGTGTATGTGTGTGTACAAACGCTTATATATATATATATATATATATATATATACCTCTTGACTCTCTTCTATATATAATACTCTATACTATATTCTTTAGGTCCATATACACCCCCTCTCATTCTCTTCTTTACTCTTTGCTCGCGCTTTTATATATGTACTTATATACCTACTATACCTTCCGATATTCTTTTTCTTCATCTTAGCTCTTTGTATTAATTTTTTTTTTTTTTTTTTTTTTTTTATAGGAAGAAAAGGGTCTATAGTGTACGAGCACCGGGATTATGTCATATTGTTTGAGATGTGTGTATAATATGTGTGCTTTGTTTTTTTTATATCGATTGGAGAACATTATAAGATTTGATTTTTTTTCTTTTACTTATACCTTTTTTTTTTCTTTTTAGGTGCCGATTGTAATGGTTGTAGGTATATATAAGAACTTGTCTGTATCGAGTATGAAGACTGTGATTAATATATTGGATTGGTGGTAATGACATTGGGTTCGTATTATAAAGTAAAGAGAAAATAAAAAAGTCCTGAACATATCGGTATGTGTATATATGCTCTTTTCATACAGTGAAATGGCATAGAAAATAAGTATACTTTGAATGAGCATTGAAATTATATTTTATTCGAGTTCAAGGCTATATAGTTTTACTCATACTATAACCACATAATGTATATCGATGTTGGTTGCAGGGTATATTAATCGATAGAAACAAATGCGGCACTTCAATACTTTTTATTTTAAGTAGTTTTCACTTTTTTATAATAACTTATATAGAAAGGTATTAAGAGAATTGCAAGGAAGTATAATTTTTTTTGTGACATATAAAAAGTTTAAATATTGGAAACAAAGATAAATTAAATGAATATAACGTATAAGTCTAATTGTAAGATAAAAAAGTTTCCAATAACTGATTGACCTTCATTCATTTTTTAATTAATTCTATCTTACGAATATTAATGTCAACTGATATTAAACTAGAGATATAGTGGAAAGTCTTTCAGTATGGCCACCCATAGCTATTTTGCTTGTAACTTTGGATGAGATGGACCAATTTTCAGTTATAAAAAAAGATTTTGCGCGTTGGACACTTTTCTAATACAAGAAAAACGTTTGGTGACCTTAGCCGCACTAGAAATGATTTTATAAGCGTCCTTGTAAAAGTAGGGTTTTTGCAAAAAGTGGCGTCCAGTATGGCCCACGTGAGTTTTTAGTGGATAATAAGCTTTTAACGATTACTAAACTCATCTAAAAGTAAAAATATGATGAACTTATCAAATATTTTTGTAAGTTACATTAGCTAATAATTACTTTATTAAGTCATCTAATTAAATTTTATTTCATCACGATTGACGCCTGCCGAACGTTTTTTGTCGCCAAATCAACTATTTATCATGATTTTTAGATGTAAAAATATATTTCTATACTTTTATTCAAACTCTAATTGGTTAATTTTAATTAGTAGTCATTTGTCTTTTTTAAAATTCGCTGCTAACTTCATCAGCGCGCGTACGCGCGCTAGTGATACTAAATAAAACTAAGGTGTGCCATACTAGAGGCCACCGAATTTTAAGCATTTTAAATCTATAGCTCTGCACAGAAAGTGAATAAAAACATCAGCGAGGCGGGAATTTACCTTTAAAAAGATGCACTTTAAGAAACAAAATAGTTCAGAAGGTAAAATGGCTTGGGGTTTAAAGCGCAAGGGGTAAAAATAACTTTCTACAAAAGAGTAATAGCATAAATGCTATTTTTGAGCTATAGTCCGGTAGCGTGATATCATTTGGGATGCAAGAACCGCTTAGTGGGCCATACTAGAGGATGGACCATGCTAGAAATATTTTCCCTAATTAAAATATTATCTTCATATTAATAACAGTTGATACAGGTGTTGGAGTAGGATTAGACGCATTTTGCTTTCTCAAAGAGAAAGCTTTTTTTCTTAAAACTAAAGTGAAGGTCATGATATTGTGGTATCAATTTTAAAATATCTTTATGTAAGAATCAATTTTGAAAAAAAGAACATTTTAAATAAAATTCAATTAAAAAACTAGAAAGTATAAAAAGGAGATTAATTTTCATTATTATGAAAATTTTTTTGTAATAAACTTGAAATAAATTAATCATTTTGTAATTTATACTTGTTTGAAAAAAATATATTTTTTTGTAGTTAATATGACACGTACTATTATCTCAACCACTTCGTATAATTTAAATTTGAAAAAAAATTATCAACATCGATTTACTGCACATTTAATTACATCTTTAATCTTATGAAAGCAGATGTTCTTATCTAGTTTCAACATGTCCATAACCAAATATCAGTATTGCTATGAAAACTGGTAACTTTGAAACTGAGCTTGTAGTTCACAAAAAAAATTTAGAATTTTATAAATCATAATAA
Organism: Leptomastidea abnormis; assembly: GCA_030522805.1. Classification (NCBI taxonomy): domain Eukaryota; kingdom Metazoa; phylum Arthropoda; class Insecta; order Hymenoptera; family Encyrtidae; genus Leptomastidea; species Leptomastidea abnormis. Next base: position 8,886 of record JAPYZE010010967.1, read on the forward strand.
GTTAAAACAATGTCTCTAAAAATAATTTGGTTCGTTGTATTTATGGTTTTAACTGTACCTGCTGTGAAAAGTAAAGGTATAATATTATTTTGATTATTTTAATATTATTTTTCTTAAATTTCAAAAATAAAAGTAGAAAAAAAGATACAATTTTATTGAGCCGTCGATGAAACTCATAATAAATTAAAGTTAGAAATAAATTAAATATTATTATATGACTAATTTAAAATTTGATGACTAATTTAAAATTTGATGACTAATTTAATTTTTTATAAATTACGTAGGTATAAATAGATTAGAAGCTGAAATTAAATTCCTTGAAGTTCATAATGAAGCACTAGAACTGTCAACATATCTAATAAAACATGAGAAACGCTTACTTCCTAACGAAAAACAAAGGATAGACGCTTTCGAAAAGCAGCTAAAAATGTCTCGTAATAATGCAAAAGCAGATACTCAAGATAAATTTCTTATTGATCAAATGCTATTACCACTAACCATCAAATTCAGAAATTATTTGAAATCAGTAAAATCAGCAATTATAGAACGCCACAAATATCGCACGATAATTATCCCTCAAAAAATTATATCAGATCTTTTAATAATTAGATCGATCATAGGGTCTATAATTCAAAAAAAAGCATTGATACTTCAACTTTGGCCCATGCCTGCATTATTAAGAAATGCAATAATTCAATTTCAGCATATAACTACTGAAGTGACGGATGAGAAAATCCTACTGAACCGAAATATCATCAAAAGTAACTCAGAAAAGTTAAATAATTATTTTACAGAAGCAGTTGATACTTTGACTAATTATCGTCAAGTACGACAAGATATCTTAAAAGTAGGAGCACAAGGAATAATAAAACACGTGCCAGGACCATCATCAGGAAATCAAGGGCAAGGTGGACAAGGAGGAAATAATGGTCAAAGACAAACTGGACCAAAATCAGGATAACCAATAATGCAGTTAAAATTTAACACATTAAACGCAGTAATTTTATAATTTACATATTAACTTTAAAATGAAAATTTAATTATATTTTACTTCAAAATTATAATTATTACTTAACGTGCAAGTAAACAAAATTAGATAAATATCGTTAGAAAATAATTTAAAAATAAGAATCACATTTTAAACTTCAATCGTATTATAAAACAAGGTTATTAAAAAAGTAATGCCAACTAATCGACTGAAATCGTGGCAGCACTGGAAAAAAACTTTTTTTATGATTTTTAAGAAAACGCACAATAAGTGGCTTAATATTTTTCAATGAAAAAATCATGTAATACATTTTGGTACAATATAGCTGGATACGTTTTTAAAGTTCCAAATCATTTTGTTACGTAATTTTTTTTTTATTTATTTATTTATTATTTTTTATAAGAAATAATAAGTTATATAAATATACATTTTATCACACTTATTTTTAATGATACCTCACAATAATTAGATAATTAAAATGATCGTTCAAACTATATAAATAAAAATATTAGCAATCATCATTAGAATTTTTTTAATACCTATCAAGTTTACACTTAATAATCAACATCACATCCACTTTTTTATTCTATGCTAATCAGTCCTTTTTTCCTCTACCCATCCAAACATTATTACATCAGCATTTACTTTTTTTTATACATCTCCCTTCCCCTCCTTCTTCACAATTCCATACATCTTAATCAACAACCAAACTATAAAATAATCCACCTTACAATCATATTGAGCATCAATAATTTTCCAACTCAAAAAATAAAAGATATACCTACATGCGTAAAATGATCAATTATCTATCAGCGTTCTCCAAGTCTAATTGTAAGACTTGCTAAACAGAGACAGCTAATCAATTTTTTTTTCTTTTATTTTCAATCTTTAAGCAAAGTCAATGCCTTACCCTTATATCTATCTTTTTCTCTGCAAGATTTTTAACGATCAAACCCGTATATGCTTACCTCTGCAGCAGTAGAAGCAGCTATATAGGCCCTATACCCTTATACCTTTAAAAAAAAATTCTCAAGTTGCCCGCACACTTATACGTACACTCGATGTATAAATCAGTCTTTCACGATAGATCGCGTGATCGTTGATTTAATTACGCAAGAGTTCGCTGATCTTTAACGCGTGCAATTTTTTTTTTAATGTATCTCACCTTATATTGGTAGAACGAACGAACCGGTGGAAGAAAAAAAATTGTTTTTTTCAAGTAAACGAGTGTGTTTGTTATAAATAAAATTCAATCTCCATATTATAAATCCAATAAATCCAAAATTTACATTGAACGTCAAGTCGAAGTCACTTCATTACATTAGAAACTCACTTCTTACAATACAAAAACTCTCTTACCTCGACCTCACCTTTTCTCTTTTTTTCTTTTTTTTTTAGAAAACATCGTGAAATTTTGAACAATCACACACAACAAATTTCAAACTTCCTATTTTTCAGCTTAGATGTATATCCTCCTTTCCCCTCTTCTCCTTAATATTACTCTCATCAATACTCCATTATAAATAAACTGACTTTATTCTCACACCCACACATTTAAAGAGAGAGAGAGAGAGAGAGAGTATATCTCGCTCCGATTTATAATTTAGTTGATATATCTAGCTTTCACGAGGTGTGGCGTTTTCTTGTTGTTATTATATTATGTATATATAGATATATAGTTAAACTTACCCCACTTATATACACCCACTTGAAATTTTTTTTTTTAACCTTACTAGCTTTTTTATACACATCCCAATCTGGACGATTATATTTAAAAAAAAAATTTTTTTTTCATAAGTATATCCCTTTCATCCAAAAATCAACAGACTAATATGATCTATGATCTATAATCAACGTATAGCATTAACTTTTTTTTACACTTTCTATCTAATTTTCAAAAAAACTTTTTCACTTTGTTTTTTTTTTACATCCATTAAACCCAAAAATTCCAGAGATTATATATGTTTATTTATCATAGTATTTATATTTCATACAACAATAATCATTATATACGTGGTAGTTTTACAAATAAATAAATAAAAATAAAAAAAAAAGCTTGGCAAGAACAGTGATTTATTTTTAACCCGCGAGTAAATGACAAAAAAACCTACGTGAGAGGGATTTTATCAAGTTCAATTATTCATTGCGTATATAGTCGCGTAAGTTGTATACTAGGAAATAAAGGGTAAGAGTTATAAGGGAGGGTGAGTCTTAG
>JAPYZE010010969.1:0-11954 GCA_030522805.1 Leptomastidea abnormis
ATTGAGTTCCGGGAAAAGACGTTAGCTTTCCTAGCTAAGCTCATAAACTTTTGACTTTCCAGGGAAAACCATAACCTACCTATAACGCTAGCTAGATATAGCTACCTACCTACCTACCTACCTCACGGTTCCATTTTTTTTTCTATTTTTTCACCATCCATCCACCAACCATCTATAAAAAAAAAAAAACTATGCTTAGGTTTCCAACTTTTCTAGTTCAACTCGTGTTACCAGACTATTAGCACTTTGTGTGTGTATGTGTATGTGTGTGTTTTTTTTTCTTCCTTTTCAAATTTGCGAAATAGTCTAATGTTCTATTCTTACGAGTAAACAGTAAGTTTTTACAGACAAAAAAAAAACTTAAAACCGATCATTATTTGCGACCTCATAATATTTCTAAACAAACGTTACATCAAGGATTATCGAGCTTGCAAGCTCTACTTACTGGATCGCTCTTGTACAGTTTTGCAATTTTTTTTTGTTTATCCTCTTAATAAATATGCGAGAAAAATAAAGAGAAAAATTTACTATTTTAAGAAACAAAACATTATCATCAAATTCCTGTGAGAGCTTGCAAAATTACAAGTCACGAGTCAAGCAACGATACAACTGCGAAAAGAATCATTCGTTTATACATTAACGCGATACATCGACAGAAACTCAAGAAGAGAAATAATTTCGCAAGAGCCCTTTATAAAATAATCTCTGCCTTTCGTTTTTGCATCCCTGCATATAACAAGACTCTTTATACCTTTCAGATCGATTGCACCTGCTGGACCATAAGGTGCAGCTGTACCCACCCTTCGATCTATAGAATTGCAAAAGATCACGTACAAGACGGAGTTTACTTTTTATTTTTTTTTTATTTTAAATCTGCCATTAAAAAAAAAAAGAACATTTACCTGTAGTACTCTTGACTTTCGAAAATCTTTCAAATCGGATAACAAGTAAAAGAGTGTTTTATTGTTTCGAAACACGAATGTATCCGTGACGATCTTGCATTTCAGAACAGTGCAAAGTAACGTGATTGACAACATAAAAAAAAAAAAAACATAGACCAAGCACAAAAAAAAGCCATCAACTATGATCACCGACCACCCAGCATCACAATAGCAAGATGCATCTAACAACACAAAAAACCCAGTCTCTTCTCTCCCCATCATCACCGCAATAACAGTAGTCTTATGATCGCAGTGCCAAACGTATATGCATATCTTCAACCTAAACCTTAGCAATACATAAATATATAAGTATATAAACGTAAACGCGTGATCGCCCACTCTCCTCTGCACATTACATTATATGTCGCGTATATTGTATCGCGCGAGAGCGTAACATAAACACGCACACGTACACACACACAATACACACATACTCGTATAGATAGGTATAGGCTTAAGCTTAAAGGAGCACGAGGACAGGCCGGCCGGCAGCAGCAGCTGCACCTATACCTACATACCGTATCTAGCCCGCGTTTCTGCTCATATGTATAGATATATAAACACTACGGCTGTGTGACCTTACGCCACCTAGTCTAGCAACAGCAGCAGCAGCAGTTCTCTTATGCCTCGTCTCGAGAGACCTTCGAGAGAACTTCTCGTTCTTATAATAACGTGCGCCCATGCCTCTTTGCTTGCCTTCATCTATCTTGGCAATCTACTTCCAGCGCTTTGGTACTAATGCTATACTACTATTAGATGCTGTTTGCTTGCTTGCTTCTATTCCTTATTGCTGATCTGAAGTAGCCGTTCTCTCCGAGAGACTCTATATCTGTAAATTCAATTACTCCCGCGGTATTTGGCTGATGACGATGCTGCTGATGTTAGAATATGAGAGAAAACGCGGGTTTGCTTAAGCTACAGGGGGGGGGGCTTAGACGCAATTGGAAAATTAATTGATTTTATATATATATATATAAAAAATTACAAAAAATCTATTTTTGATTCAGCGAGTAAATTGAAATTGAGTTTATGTAGAGATATAAGTTGGTTCAATTATCAAAATTTTCCTTATAAATATGTATCTTTAATATAATGTTATTGATTACAATGAGTTGAATTTTAGGATATTCAAATTTAGAATCTATACATTCAATATCAACGACCAAGCTATATATCCAGTATAAGTATACATATACAGGACTTTATCCCGAACAAACATCAATTTAATTTTCTCAAGTTTATTTAAGTAAACGTAGACTTATCATGAAAGATGAAAGCTCATCCCTAAATCATGACCTAAATCTATTCTCAAACTAAATACATCCCCTTTACCCTTCCCTTGCTTCTAAAATTTGTAAAAAAATTTCTGAGCAAAAACGTAAGTATATGAGTAAAAGCATATGAAAAATGATGATGAGACACAGAGAAACAAATGTAAGTATAACATTGATAACAATAGTATTAGGCATAAATATAAATAGAGTTAGAATAAAATTTAATCAAGGATGACGCTTTCTTACATTGGAAGTATAGTGTTGAGGCCTGAGGCCGGAGCCATCCCATAACGCATCTGATCGTGTCTCAGGATCGTCGAACAATATGAGTATGTATGTATATATTTATATCTACTTTTTTTACACAACGTGTGTTTAATACACACGCGTGTAAAAAAGAAATTCTAATTTATCACGGATGCACCGTTAAATATAGCGATGCACACCGTCAATATATAGTCTATCAGTAATATTATCAGATGATTGTTGATATGCAGCAATTGTATATATATATTAATATATAGATATATCTGGCAGTATCGCGGGTAAAATATAAAGAATAAACTGCAGATCAGAGAAAAAATAATAAGAGAGCTGCTGCTGCTGCAGCAGATATCAGAAGAGCAGTTTATAGTACAGAGGGGCAGCTCTTTCGAAATCGCGACACCGAATGCTACTGGCAAGTGTGTTGTGGCGGCATAAGAGCTTGGGGCCGGCCGGCTGCTGCTGCTGGCTAGCGAGAATGAAAATGGGTCGCTGGTGCGCGCGCGGCACATAGTGTGTAGCATATCAGCTCACTCTCAACTCGGCTGCTGCTGCTGCTGCTGCTACTGGTGTTATGGCCCCGCACTCTTCCTCCTATATATATGTTCTATACGCGTTGCTGCTTCTGCTGCTTTTGCTGTAGTATAAGCTTCGTCGTGTGCGCGGCTGGAATTCCCGGGAAGAGATGGAAAACTAGGTCGACATCCACTGCCTTCCTACCCCTATATATACACACACATACACACGTCTCCCTATAGTATATACTTCTCTCTGCCCCGTTTTATATATCCCGGCACCAAAACTGGGTTACGGCGCCGCGCCCCCCGCTCGCCCCCCCCCCTCTCTCTCTCTCTCACTGTCGGGCCAAACCCTCCCCCATAAACTGACTGCTCGATTTTCTGTTCCATCGAGGGCGACCTCTCCTGTGTGTGCTTATATAGGTGTAGGTGAAGCTAACCGGGATACTCGTTATATAGCGAGATGAATATTTCAGGGATATATATGTATGTGTGTATGTATGTATGTATGGTTTTTCTTTTTTTTGTTGGGTTTTTCCAAGACTATATACTTTCATACTGAGCTTGATCTTAAACGGAAAAATATGAACGACGATGAAAAATGATTGCTCTGACTTTACGAGCTTTTCTTCTTTTTTTTTTATTCGATAGATGGAAATTTTGCATAAGCGATGAAATTCAAGTAGATGAGAAGACGAGACAAGCTTTAATGTAAAGCTTTAATACTGAATAGGTATATCTAAGGTCCAAACGCAGCTGTATGCGTTTGTTAGAAGATCAAACTTTGCAGAGAACAAAGAAAATGCTTCTTTATCTATATAGATATAGGAACATAGAGAAACGCAACAACGCAATTGCACCTCGGATGAAGAGGAACATAAATATACGCAGCAGTAGAGCTGCACTAAAGGAGGAGGAGGAAGTAGAGAAGGAGATAGAAAGAGAGAAACAGTCGCGATGGCGATTAGTTAACGTCACGCGCCAACAACACGCGTATATTATCTAGCACTACACTATACACTATATAACACGAGAGACGAACGCGTAATTGAATTGAGGACGAAAAAAAAGAAGCCCACTACACTACTCCTCTCTCTTTTTCCTTCCCATCCGATAAGTTTGCACTTTGACCCAAGTGTCTCATCTTTGTCTCTACGCCACAGCTAGACTTATATATATATATATATATATATATATATATATATATATATATATATATATATATATATATATTTTGTTATAAATCTCGCGAGCAAAGCTCAAACGCATACATGTATACAGATATAAGCGAGATACACAACGAGAGAAATAGCTAAGCATGGAATTTGTCCGAGACTCTCTCTCTCTCTCTCTCTCTCTCTCTCTCTCTTTCTCGGCCATAGCAACAGCAGAGAAGAGAAAAGTTAAATTCTCTCGTGTATGGGATACACCTTTTCGCTATATTATATGTGCGTTTATCGATATATACAGACGCATATAGAGACGCCCACGGGTGTTATATATACAGCCACGACACATATACACACACAGATACATACTGGATTGTGTCGTTGCATAATCAAATCCCATGCGGTGTTCGCGTGCCATAGTCATCGGTAGAAGAGAGAGTGAGTGAGTGAACAAGCTCCCCGTCGTAGTCCGTCGTCGTCATGTGGCACAATGAAAGGTCGCCCGCATATATATACATGTATGTGTATACAGATACACACAGGTATATATGTATACGTGGGCGTGGCTCGTTCGACATTATTCAATTTCACTTTTCAGCGAGGTAAACATTATATACCTATATAACTGCTCTGGATGATTCGGATCAAGAAATCTGTTATCGCGTCTTTATTTTAAAGTATTGACTTTTTTTTGTATTTATAAAGCTACTGTTTGATATATGCAGGTGTGTGTGAGATATACGTTGTATGATAGTCAATTGCATCAAGTGAGAGAGCTTTTTATTGGCTTCAGTTTTGAAATGTATGAAAGCTCCTAGTGCTGCTGCTGATATTCACGTTGACGTGTGAATTTATATGAGCTTGCAAGTTTATTTCTACCTTTTTTTTATATTCTTTTAAATTTTTAACCGAAAAAATTATGTTTAAAGTTGTATTTCGTATAACTGTAATTCAACGTATATATAACTCAAATGTCGCATCCCTGAAAAAAGTTTTTTTCCAACTACAAAATACACATACGGTACAAAGTTTGTGTAACATTTTGTACAAAATTGTCTCAAGTGGATACAACAACGTAAAACCCAACATTTGTAGATAAAGAGAAAAAGATAGAAAAAGCAGTAAGCTCTCACCATGTAAAAGAAAATCAATAAACCCTATTAACTTTAACATAACAGGGTGTACAGTAATCAGACGTAATCTTTATAAAGACTAGTCATAAAAAGCTTAACTATCTCGTTAACCAAAATTTATTTGGAAAAAAGTTACACCCAACAAAAAAAAAAAAAAAGAAGGATAAATGAGAATCAAAAAGTCTAGGGCTTTACAAACGAGCTTGCCCCCTCTAGCAATCGATAAATTGCATTCTGTGTCCAGTGTAGTACTTGCGGTGTGTGTACATATATATACGCCATCGTGGCGAGTTGTCGTCGTCGTTGTCGTATATAGTCATAGTCGTCGTTCGTCCCTTCGTCCATCGCGCCATCATAATTCAGAGGGGCCCCACATCGACCTTAATCCGTAGGTTGCGTGGCAACGGGTATAAACCGAAGCCACTGGTTGGCCACTACTACGACATACAGGTCTGCTGCTAACAGCGCAGTAGCAGGAGGATAGTGGGTGGAGGGACTGCACACAAATATATACGTGGGGACAACATAGCGCCAGGAGGTAGAAAAAGAGAGAGAGAAAGAAAAAAAGGAAAAAAAAAGAAAGGGCGTCGGAGGGGCGAGCATTGACCCAGTTAGCGAATAGCGGGGCCGCGCTCTCGGCATCCGGGTTACCCAGTCACACACAGAAAGAGAGAGAGAAAGAGCAAGTGCTGCTTGCTCCAGAGACCGACCTCTCTCTCAACTATGACCCAGCCACCCTCCTCGTACATATCGCGGGGTTACACACACTCTGTGTGTGTGTAGTGTGGATGTACAAACCGGCCGGTACCGGTGTGTGGTGAGCAAGCAGGCAGGCAAGCAAGCAAGCTCACTGCCCTGGATCTCTCGGGTGACCTAATTTTCCTAGTCTGACCCAAAATCCATAGTTGCCACTTGCAATCCTCTCTGTCTTCTCCTGTCTCACACCACCACCCCCGTTCCTCCCCTCCCTGTTTCATACTACCCTCCTCCTTCTCTTTTCACCCCCTTCGTTCACTCCGACAACCCGATTCCGGGAGTGACCTAATTTCGTTGGGGGAGGAAAGAGAGAAAGAGAGAGAGAGAGAGAGAGAGATAGAGGAGTGTCTGTGGCTGCTGGTCCAGGGCAACTTTCTGGGGCGGCACCTGTACTTGCTCTCCTAAACCGTAAGCGTGAGGAGGAGAGAGAGAGAGAGAGCTTGCGCGTTCCCGTAACCCAGCCCCGCAAGAAAATCAGGTCACCCGGACACAGCCTGCCATTGCCGGGGGTGTGTGTACTACTATACTCTCTTGTGTGCAATCTCTTCTCGTCTACACACCCGACGACAACGACGACGACGACCTAGCTCTAACAACACCACCACCACCACCTACCACCGGTAGCGCGACCTGACCCGATTTACTTTCATTTTCGACATCCTACTTTACATGGCCCGTAAACAATATTTGTTTTATTTCTCTTTCTCTCTCTCTCTCTCTTTTGCAAGCAAATAACTACAATCTGTTATTGGCGGCTTTTTATTCATTGTTTTTGTTTTTGTTATTTTTTTTTTTTATTTCGTCTGTTTTGTTCTTTTTTTCCTGTTTTCGCGTTTATCATCCGCTTTGAACGAATAGTCTGACAGGCTTACTGGTATTTAAGTAATCGTTTTGTGGTGTGTATTAAAGTATAGGGATAATTTATTTTTGTGACACGTTACCGTGACGATAGATTATTACGTTTTTAAAAAATACAAAACAAAAAGTTGTTAAGACCCAGTAGGTATATAAATATACCTACACACCGAGGAGCTTTAACGTTACGTAAAAACGTTGATATAATAACAGCTACACGTTAAGGTCTTACGTTACGGTGTAAACATTTTTAAAACTATAATCCTATAAATACATACATATTTAGAAATAAAAATAGATTTCACAATTATCACATCAGCTATAAATATAATCTTGCAATATATAGTTATAAGAAGATTTCCATTCATAAAATATCTCCTAATACATTTGTCATCAACAATTTATAATGAATATTCAAATAAAAATATCTTTCATATTTATAAATAGCTTCATACATTATACCAAAGAAAGCAATTTTACCAGTTTTTTGTATGTATGTATGTATGTATATAAAAGTTAACTGTTCGCTTATATGTACAATGAAATCCCGCAAACGTCGCACGTGCACTTCCTTCAAATGAAAGACCGACCTCTAAACCTTGAAAAAAAAAAAAAAAAAAAGTCAGCGTACTTACACTGAGTAAGAAAAAAGAGGGAGGAAGAGAAAGAAAAAAAAAACGTCATATACGCGCGACGGAAGCATATAAACTCTTGATCCGCTTTAAAGCTTCGAGGTAGGGCGATCGCATATCCAACTTTTTTTCCTTCTCTCTCTCACTCTGTTCCGCTATATTTTTTTTAGACTACAACCCTCTGGGATGTACAATTTTCTTCGTTGTATTAAAGGAGCTAACGAAAAAAGTAGCGAGCTTTTAGCCGTATATACATAGATACATATAGATACTTATAACAAAGAAAGAAAAGTAGTTCAGTCGTAATGTATGTGTGTGTATGTAGGTGAGAGTGGGTCGGTGTACGTGTAAAAGTGCGGCGAAGCGCAAGGATGCCGCGGCAAGAAGCTCCAAAGGTCAGGCGAAGGTTGCATAACGTTGGCATCCAAGGGGTGGGAGGAGGAGGAGGAGGGTGGTGGTAGAGTAGAGTAGGGAGAGGGTAGTAGTAGTAATAGTAGTAGTAGTACGGAAGGAGGGACTTTCCTACACTATTCTAAGTAGGGGTGGGTCGCGAGCTAGTATATATTATACCGGGAGCTTGCGAGAGGGTATTGGTGTACGGGTCAGAGCCGCTGCTGCTGTCCTTCGCCAGCATAGTACAGCGATAAGATGAGTAAACGCGAGTAAGTGTGTGTGTTTATACGCTACTATGCAGCTCGACGCTGCTCCCACCCGCTTATATATAGTGTATGTTGGTGTATATCAAGCCGGCCGGCTTGCCGAGATGCAGAGAGTAGTAGTGTTGGTGCACGTGCCACGTAGCTTGCACTCGACCCATTGTCCTAGTTTTGCGGACCAGAGAAAGACGAAGAGTAGAAAGAAGAGAAGAGGAGTAAAGGGGGCTTGAGGTTGGCAGGGGCTGTGCGGAAGAGCTCACTGGCATATAGTGTATATAACCGGCATCCATCCCCCACTCTTACATAGCGCACCCCCCACTATACTATATCTCTCAATGCGACTGCGCCGGGATGAAAATCGGGTATATAAAGAGAGGATAGGAGGATGGGTGAGAGAGAAAGAAAGAGAGAGAGCTTGCAGCGTTGCTGCCGGTGTGTTGAGTTGAGCTTCCCGCGTTACTCCCTCCTGTATACATACATACATACATACATACGAGAGAAAACCTTCCTCAACAAGTTTACCCGGCCCGAAACTCCCTCTTGTATATGCTCTCTCGCTCTTAGTATGTGTGTGTGTGTGTGTGTGTGTGTTAGAGAGAAACCGAGCGTCTCTTTCTCTCTTACCCCCCTTTACACCCCTACACACATTATTGACCGCTTTTCCGCGCACCGGACGGTATTCGCGCGTGCACTCTCTTTTTTTCTTCTTCTTTTCTTTCAACTTTTTTTTTTCTTTCTTATGCGACTTTGTTCTCCTCTGAAATATACTACACTTCTTTGCAAGCGAGCATTTTGTTGATGGACAGCTTTTTTTTATTGCACTAAAAGTTTAGGGTGGTTTTTTATATTGTGGAATTTTTAATGTGACTTTCTGGTGTGCTTTGTAGATTTAGTTTCTGGTATTTTTAGATGAATAAAGTTTTTGCAATTAAAGTATGCGTTTATGAGATATTTTATTAGTTGTTCATGATTTCCGGAATGTAAACAAAGCGGATAAACAAAGCTAATAAATTTTTAAACTGTTTTTTTTTATTACGATTATTGTATAAAAAATTTGTCGATTTATTTATTATTTTTAATATGGTCTTTTAAAAATATAAATATTATTAATAAACGAAAAATATATATATTATCCCGCAAGTAAGGCCTTAAGAAGTAAAGTTTATAAATCTTGACTGAAATAACTTGTCAGAAAAAGAAAGTTTTTCCGAGAGTAAAAGAGAAAAAAAACTTAAATTTAATCATCTCGCGCAAAGCTTTCATTTCATTTTTCTTCCTTCTTCTTTTTCAATTCAACTCAGTGCTCTAGAAACCGCGTCATCAAATAAGATTTTTAAGAAGAAAAAAAAAATTTTTTCTTCTCTTAAACCTATATATAACGGTAACCCATACAATCATCTCAAGCTAAATATAAAGAAAAAAAAACTAGAAAAGTCGTTTTAATAGTAAAAATCTCATTTCATCAGCATCATTCCTGATATTCCCTCGCTACAAAGCAATACTAACTAAGCACAGAGTATACGTATTCTACGTATACATATTCTACGCTCGCACAAGCCTCTTGTCTTCAAAAGCACATAGCTACAGAGCATCGCACTTCAACCCTTAGCGCAGCAGCAGCATCAGAGAGACAGTGACTCTCGCACAATAAAAAAAAAGGGTCTCGCGTAAAGGCGAGCTTTCGTTGCATACAAAGTCTACTTGCAGCGGGGGGGGGGGAGGGTTGAAAAAAAAGGGGCGCGCCCGGCGTAGGTATCGCAGCGAAAACATATACCCCCTCACGGCAGCTCACAAACCAGGAGGTCATATATACAAACTCGCGAATCGCCCCAGGGACTGGTAGCAGCGAGGTGTGGTGAGAAAGCGAGAGATAGAGAGATGTGTGCTGCTCCGTGTACCTGACCCATATATAGAGGAGGGCGCGCGTGCGACTATACAGAGTCTGGCAACCAGCAGTAGTGGTTTTAGTAGTAGTAGTAGTAGTAGTAGTAGTAGTAGTAGTAGTAGTGTAGATATACAGCTTCGTCGAGCTGCATCGATCGACCCCGATTCCGCGAGCCGGCCGGCCCACCACCCCCTCTACTATACTGCTACAACTACTACGACTACCCAGAGAAATCAAGCAGCTATATATACTACTGGCACAGCAGCTATACGACCCGGTGCAATTTGTCACTAGTCCCGGCATGCGTCCCTCTTCTTTTCTCTCCTCCTCCTTCACCTCTTCTTCTACTACTAATACTACTAACTCTTCTTCTTCTTCTTCTACTTCTTTCTCACTTACTCTGCAACAATTTTTTATCACTCCCTCCTCTTTTCCGTCTTCTCCTCACGTGAATTTTCTCTTGTGCGCGGGTATATATACGTACAAGTTTTCGCGTGTGCCGGCTATTTTGGCTCTGATTCATTTCGCAAATAAGGGAAGAGAGAGAGAGAAAAAAACGACATTGCAACCGGCTCCTCATCCGGAACATCAACTGATGAATATATATACATTTTCGGCTCGTGTCGACGAAATATAATTTTACAAGCAAAGAATTTTGTTTTCTTTTTTTTCTTTTTTTTGTTCTCTTGTTGGTTCGCTTTGCTTTCGCAATCGAATAATGCAAATGCATTCGTCCGCGAAATTACAATATTGATTCTTGTTGGTTTGGCGCGGAATGAGATGTAGTTAGAGTAAATATTGGACAGCAGCTTACCTTTTTTGATAAAATGCACTTTTGCACCCACCACCACGTCTAACATCACTACTATTACATGTAGTTGCTATTCCTTTTCCGAGATTTGTTTTTATTTTTTATTTTTTTTAGAAAAAGCTCAATTGTGCGTTATCGTATAAGAAAGTAGGGAATATGCAAGTTTACCCTTAATTTGCATGCACATCGTCTGTGAGTAAGAGAGAGTGCAAGCTTTGACTATTTGGAAAAAATAATAGCTTCTGGAGTTATTTAAACAAGTGCAACATATACACATGATGATGATGATAACAATGTTATCATCGAGTCAATTCACTTGCGTTATGACGCGTATGTAGCGTGACATATACTTATGCATATTCACTTTTCTCATCATCGTGATTTTGCTTTTCTTCTTTCGTTTTTATTGTTGCACATGTATATTGCCATGACGCATAGGAGTGTGTATAAATCGACGCCGATTTTATCGTCCTGGTAATTTTTCACGCTACGCTTTCTCTTCGCTCTTGGCACAGGCAAACTATATACGATACATCTCCTTTACCTTTTCACCACACGGTTGTTAGCGCGATGCCTGTAATTATTGTCTAATAAAGCTATTTGTATCAGTACACTTATCTCTACATTTGAAATATGCACCTGAGTATGTGATATATGTGTCAATACTATGAAGCTTGTATATGTATACAAGAGAGTGAGAGAGAGTGACATTCACTAAGCGTCAAGTTCGAATCGCTGGAATAACCCAAGCAACAACATACACACTTACACACGCACGAAGCATTGCAACCTTGCGCCTCCGGACAAGAAAACGAGGTTAATTACGGCTGTAAAGTAAGCGTTATACTACTGCCCTCCTCCTCCCCTCCCTCCTTTTGCGCCTTCTTCCTCAATTCTCTTGGTAGACCGTAAGTATACCAAGCGTTTACATTTATCTGACTATAAAATGTCCCGCAAGTGTCGTACGTATATGAGTAATTCCACAAAAAAGGGGTAGTTATATGGTTCAAAAAAAAAAAATTTTCAAATTCGAGGTACGCTCCTGATTGAGGGCGCATTT
>JAPYZE010010985.1:0-10299 GCA_030522805.1 Leptomastidea abnormis
ATATTTCATTATTGAATAATATTTTATTATTTATAAAGTCATTATTTCGTTAATTTTTATGATAATTAAAATTTTTTTTATCAGAACCTATTTTGACTAAAGAGTAAGGTAAGAGCCTCCTTAATTCTAAACGACAATTGTTTATGAGAATTTAAAATTAATAATAAAAGAAGACATCTTACATGTTGTCACAGTTATCAAGTTAAAAATGTATAGGAGAAAGCCGGGTAAAATGAGAACAGGGTAAAACCAGATATCAAAGCCTATTTTAGAACAAAAAGAGATAATTAAACCAAACTTAAGGGGCTTATTTTAGATGCTAAAAGGAACCAATTCCCCCAGAACTGCGGCTTATTTGATGCTATTCTCGATTTTTAAACATTTTTAATTTTTTTTGTTTTTGAAAATTTCAGACAAGAGTCGTTAACGAAAGCTATTACATTTAAACAGAGTGCATTCAAGTTACACACTATAGATTACCTCAAATCACAATTTCTAACGAACATTTTGCGCCCCCGATGGTTTTTCTAGCTTTATTCCTTACTGAGATATCTCTGTTTTAAGTAATGTGCAAAAACCAAAACTCGAATGTTAAAGACAAGCAGGTGCCTATACGATTTTAACATGCAACAATTACAATACTTCAATCTTCTCTAACTTCGAATAAAAGCAATATTTTCTGACGCTGTAAAGCTTAAATGGAAGCTTGATTTAGTATATTTAATTCAAGTTTATTATATTTAAGTCTTTTTCTTTTTTCAAATTGAAACTATAATTAAAAGAGCTAGCTCAAATAATTTATTTGTAAAGAGAAAAAACAGAAAAAAAAGAAAAATTGGTAAATTTTAAAAACGTTTATCTCGAAAACCATTGCTTCAAAAAAAATCAGCGGAGACTTAAGTTTTTCGTTAGAGAGTGTAGTTTAGAAGTACAATGAAGACTGATGCTTGTAATTTGATATTGCGCCTTAATTCAGCGATTCTGCTTTTACCCCGCATGATTCTCATTTTACCCCGCCAAGCGGGGTACGACCAGAAAAAAAAGCGTTTTCACATATTTTAGAATAAAAATTTAACAATGACATTTAGCTAATCAGGACAAGGTGGATCTTGTAGCTAAAGACCTACTAATTCTTTTTTTTCCGGAATCAAAATACTAAAAAGCAAAAAAGTTACTGACAAAACAATATCACTTTTTTAATTGTATCCCATCTTCCCCTAATCCCCTATATCGTTAAATTTACTGAATTAATTGAATTATTATTTCATTAATTTTATATTTTATATATTGCAAAAGAGTTATTGTATTACTCATAACTTTTTATAAATAAATAAATAAATAAATAAATAAATAAATAACTTCTCTTTCAAAACGGACAGTTAAGTTTACAATTAAATATCACATAAAATTTTATCTATAAAAAATTGCTCATATTGAACTGAATTTTCATAAACCATGTTCTCGACTGGCTATTTAAAAAAAAAAAAACTATTTGATTTTGACTTGGTCTTAAATATTCACTGTTTTCTGTCAAGGAAAGTCAGTGTCTTACAGTGTACATATCTATAAGGCAATACAATCGAGTAATTTTTCCAAAATTAGAAATCGAAAGAAGTTATTGACCTGAGTATAGATAGTGCGTGGTTGCACGTCGATCGTGTTTTTTTCTTTAGCGTTGCGAAAAGGCATTTCTCGTGCAGCAGGCTGGTGTATTATTTCAAGCCGCGCCGATTGAACGTTTGTTGTTGGGAATATACGTGAACGTGACGGTTGCTTCAGACGACCTCCCTCCTGTGCCGCTGCCTTTGGTCCCCTTGCTTCATCGCAGCTTCAGTCATTCGTAGAAATTCGTCGTCGCTATGCTGCAATTTGCGGTGATATCGATACACATTTGAGCATACATTCCATCATCAATTTTTTCAACTACATAACCTACAGCAATAATCTTTTCAATCTTTACTCCTTCGTTCGACTATTTAGTTTTAGTTATATTTATATTATCATACACCTGACCTTTCTATACTTAAAAGAATTGTTTGTGCCTATAACAATTGTTTAAAAATGTATTTTATTCCCTCTAACCTAAGAATCGCAACTTTGAAATGATTTTTAAGCTCTCTGGGAATAAAATATCGTGCAATACTGGAGGGAAAGTCATTTTTTTCAATGGTGGTAACACTGCTTGTTTACATTTATGTATATCTATATTTTTTCTATAACCTCATTAGCTATTTTGTCAGTCTGACAAACATCATGACTGACACGTGCTTAGATGTACCCGTTGTGTACATTTTTAAAATTTCATAAGTATCCTCAACACATTTTTAAAACTGATAAATCATCGTCAGGAATTTTTTTATTTATGATAATTTTTTTATGTAAATTGTAATGTTAATTAATTGGGAATATGCAATAAAAGTGAGCACAACGGCGATTTTCCATAATGTGACGTGTTAAAATCTGCTGACATAAAAATATTTATTTCTCGTCTCTCAAGTACCCTCATGCTCTCAAATTTCAACTGAATCATTTTTAAGTTATTTAACATTTATAAAAAAAATATCAGACCGGTTGTAATGTTCATTCTATTTGCCATAGAACTCCCTTATAAATAACCAGCAATGTCTTTGCAAATAGATTATAAATAGATACCTACTCCAGTTATGCAAACAAGACAAGTTGTTTTGTTATTATTGATCTAATGATAATTTAATGGTAAAAGTGAGTGCTCGCAAATATGTATGCGCGTGTGCGTACGTGTATAATATACATGTATGAGCGAGAGTGAAAGTAAAAATACAACAGCAGCAGCAGCAGTAGAGGAATGTTGTTAATTTAAAAATTAAGACTTACGTTAGGAGCTGTGTATGTTTCATATATATATATATATATATATATATATATATATATATTTGCATTATGTAAAAGTGTCTACGGGCTTTCAAATTATAAACGACCGAAAAAGTAAAAAAAAGTTATGCTCGCGAGAAAAAAGATCGTGAGATAGCGGTATTGAGTGTGATGGAAGGCGCACAGAGGAGGTAGGCTTCGGCAAAAGAAGAAAAAAAGTTCGGAGTCGAGGCTCGGACATACATCGTGAGCTAATACCCATAAAAAGGCAAAAAAATTTAGTGTTCCAATATTTGGTTTTGAAAAGCTATTATCTAAACTACTCTGCGCGTGGTTGACGAGAGCTTTTTTACCCTCTATCTCTCGCGGATTTCAATGCTAATCCCATAGTTGATTGTCCAAAGTATTCACAGTATTAGGTACTAATAAAATTAGCTATACCTATTTGTTTGCGTCTGTGTATAGTTTTTTTTTTTAAAAAATGCATATAATCTCGCAAAAAGATCTGACTTATCTGCAGTAGCCTAAGCTTGAGTCAAAGTCACTTTTGTCACTCTGACGATTCTATTTCTAAGGTATAGGAAATGGCTAGTTTTGATGGAAATCGCTCAAAAATGTTTGCACTTTTAAAGCATTTATGAAACGTTTTTTGAAACATTTACTGGCCATTAAATAGTTTGAAAAATGGATTCGTTAAACAGCACTGTAAAGGTATTTAGTTTCAAGCTATTAAAAGGGTAAAAAAGTTGGCCATTTTACTTGGCATTTTTTGGGTAGTAAATGCCCATAAATGTTGAAATGAAGTGAATAAGAGGAAAAAGTACATTTTTATTCATATTTCTTCCTTTCTTGTGTTATGAGCAAAAAAGGATTGCTGTGCCACATTTTTATGTATATAACTATAAATTAATAGTAGTTTCAAGTATAATTTTTGTTAAAAGACGTTTAAAACTTAACTTTAAAATGAATTCATTTTATTTTTTGAAGGTTATGTTCAAACCATAAACTGGCCAAGAAATGGCCGAAAAACCGTTCCATTTGAGGCAGTAACAAGCCATTTTCACAAGCCAATTTCTACTTTTGTAGACATTTTCCCTGTTTCAATTATCGTAATATCGCGCTTACATACTTCATGGTAAATCATTTACAATACATTATATTGAGATGAAGAAAAAATTATTTTTTGGTTAAAAACATCCTTACTAAGGCTCACTTATTTAATTACAATGTAAAATTCAAAAAGCATAATTTGAAAAACCGCGAAAACGATATGAATCATCACAAAAAAAAATTTTCAAAAAAAGAATCTAAATTAGAATCTCTTACAAAAAATAAGTGGCGTCTAGATATGGGTAAAATATATCTTTTCCACATGTGTTATAATATGATCAAAATTTAACTTTGTCAGTAACAATTTCAATAAATTTATAACATTTCAAACCAGTGAATAATAGTTTAATGCTAAAACATCAATTTTATTAAGTAGCTTATTAAAGTGATTATTACTTAATTTAACTTATAAAAAGTAATATTTTTAGTAAATGTATATTATTATGTTGCCACTTGTAGGTGAGTGTAGTCATTGTTATATAAGCTTATTACAATTTTAAGTAGTCTATACTGGACGTCACTTTTTAGAAATTAAAAAACGTAAATTTTACAATAGAAAATTGATAAAAAAATTTTCGAATATAGATTTGATTAAATTTTTTTTGTAATTAAAAAATCAATGAATTCCATCAAAAGTTACAAGCAAATAGCTCCAGGGCGCGATACTACTGAACTTCCTCTATATATATACACACTAATTTACTGGTATACACTACTGGATTGTCAAAGAATATAACCATGTTTTAAAGGCGAGCGCAATTTCTACCGAGCATCAAAAATGTTATATGCGGGAGTTCCTCCTCGATCGAGGCCGCAACACACCGCCGTTGAATATGTATGTATGTATGTAATGCATGTATGCATGTGTAGGTGTACTTTTACAGGTAGGTATAGTTCACAGCAACAGCAGCAAAGACAAGGGGAATCGAGAGAGTGAGAGAGAGAGAGAAAGGATGTATACTTTCGGTGACGGGGCAGTACAAGGTTGGGCGGTGGTAAGGCAGAGGAAAGGGGGGCACGCACTCAATGATTAGATGGAGCGCGACCGGAAGCGTGAAAAGAAGAATGGGCTGGCTGGAAAGAGAGAGAGAGAGAGAGAGAGAGAGAGAGAGAGAGAGAGAGAGAGAGACGAGCAGCAAAGTCAGCGCAGGACGAAGGCAGGAGGATGGGCGACGGTCAACTTGGTGGGTAGAGAGGGAAGGGAAGGGAAGAGAGAGAGAGAGAGAGAGACAAAGAGAGAAAGAGAGAGAGAGACGGAAAAAGGAATCCCATGGCCGTAACAGTAGCATCAACAGCGGCAAACAGCAAAAGCATCATCACCGGCACCAGCCACTGTATACTGCCACCGCCGCCACCGGTGCTGACGAGTTTTTACACTTTCTAGTATTTTTTTACCTCGGCCTCTTTTCTCTCTCTCTCTCTCTCTCTTTCCTTTTTCATTCCTCTCCATTTCCTTTCCTCTCTCTCTCTCCCTCTCTCTCTCTCTCTCTCTCTCTCTCTCTCTCTCTCCCTCTCTCTCTCTCTCTCCCTCTCCTTTATTTAGTATAGATAATTTTAACAGAACAATCGGAATTGTTCCGCGATCATCGGGGACAAAAAAATCTCATTGTGAAGCGGATCTAAATAATTTGGAAAAAAAGAACAACCAGGAAAAAACTACGAAAGTTAGCATGTCATAATAAAAGTCTTTGAGCTTCCTCTATTCCTCGCTCTTTTATTTTCCTTGTCTTCGTATAAGAATTTTACTCGTCATTTTCTATGCATATATATAATGATATTCAAAAAAAATATTTAAAAAAGGTATAAACTAGGACTGAGATCACGAATAATTTGAATAGTTAATAATATACGATTTTTAGACAATTTTAGGGATATTTGTAATTTTTTAAATGAATAAAGTTTGCTAAAGAAGTTTAAAAATATAAATAGTAAAGAATTTTACTAAAAGTCTAAATATGTAATTATAGAATATACAGATTTCATATTTGGATATCTGTTTGGATAGTCGAAAATAATCAAATTCCTTTTTTTGCAAGACTTTACGTTTTTAATACTTATGAAATTTTTCAACAAATTTCATTTATTTAAAAAAAAAAAAAGGAGAAAATATTCGAATATTGTAAGTCTCAATATGAACTAAACAGCAAAGATTTGCATCGAAATTATTAAAATTCATATAGTATACATAAAATGAAGTGCAATTATTACCTAACAATTGAAACAAAAACTTGGCCGTGTATGCCTAATATCACTCACTTCGCGGCTGATAAACATGACGTTAATCACATCTTATCGTGCAGTTTATATATTTTTTTAAAAGTATTTTTTCAGAATTTTATTATTTTTTAAGAATTTTGCATTTGCATAATATTATCTAAGAGAAATGAAGAGTATAGGAAAAATTGTAGGTTTGAGGCTGTCTCTGATTACAAAATCTAATCGAAATATTGAAATTAATAATTTCGTCATAGGTTTAAAATCAAAAATCAATTTTTATTTTTTATTTTTTCCGACTAAGTACTTGTCACTTTTCAAATAATCTCTTGTATTAAAAAAAAATCAGTAATAATTTGAATGTAAACAAATAGAGTAATAATTAAATACTTACTTGCAACGTAGTTACAAGCATATATCATACTTTTTTAACTAATCGCGACTGTATACGAGTTTTCATAGCGTGTATTTAAACACTATTGTTCCTATATGATATAGACTTTTGCAACTCCTTATAATCAATTAACGCTGTAAAATGATTAATATGCCATCCTAGCCCTATAATAAAAAACAGAAAAATATATTTAAACAATTTTTTTTTTGCTTCCACTGTGCGTCGTTCGTATAGATTGTGAATAACGTCACTTTTTACCTATACAGATCTATGTGTAGAAGCTGATCACATAGCCCTATCGGACTATACCCAGAAACTACCGGTTTTATCCGATAACCGATTTTTTTCAGCCTTTTTAAATACAAGTCATAATAAAATAAATAAAATGCACATTCAATTTAAATGATCATGATTTGCTTGATCAATTTGCACTATTGAAATTCATTGAAATAGGCATATAAATTTTTTAAAATTTTAGATCGATTAAAGTTGCCGTAAATTAACTCTTTTTTTGTCGTTAGATTTAAATAGATAAGATATTCTCTTTTTCCATTAAATAATTTTACAAATTTTTATGCTAATTTATAGATAATGCTTATAAAAAATATATATATATATATATATATATATATATATATATATATATATATATATATATATATCTACGTAAAAAATTACACAAGTCCTTACTTTTTATTACGAGTTTGGTATTTTTATATTTATGTATACGGTGTTAGATTACGAATGAATGAGTGATCTCATAAGACGCGTGTTGAAGACTCCACAATGAAATCTAAAAATCTTAAAAAATTCGACGTCAACCCTTAATTTTTTTGATAGCTTCTAGCTTCTTAAAGCTGGAGATTCATAGATCATTTTTCTACAATTTCAACCCCTTTTATCTTTTTACGATTTTTGTATTGGAGCTACTAAAGCCACCTTAAGACTTTTTAAAAATTGAACTTTTTACCCAACAAACTGGAAGGTCTCCTTAAACTGTTGAAGTAGGTAAGTTAATTATCCATTAAAAACAAAATTTTCTTACTTATGTTAGTTTTTCAAATCAGTTTATTGAGAAGTTGTTTTTAATTAAAAAATAATCGTTAAAAATAGTATTGTTCTCAATTATTATCACACGCTAAAGGCCGCGACTTTGGCATTCATTATTTCGTCGTAAATGATTATATACTAATTAAATTATTCAATATGAATTACAGAATTGATTTTGGTTACGTATGAAAATTTATAAAAAACTATCTATCATTTTCCATACATAGGGGGAATATGGGTAAAAAATTCCTAATATGGGTTGGCTCCTAGTATGGGTCACTCGTAGTTTCCAGCTTCCTAAGCTTTATGGAGTCTCCAGACCAGGCAGATTGGTTGCAGTTTGTCGACTTATTAAACATAATTCAAGATCAATAATTGCCGCTTGATGCTTCAAAAGTTACAGCCATTTTAAGCAGTAGTTCTATTTCTTGTCTGCAGAAAATTAATTTCGATACTCTGCCATATTTACCACAATCAACTTTATGTTCCGAGCAATTTTTTTTCTCAAAGTACAACTCTTCAAGAGTGAATCCCCGCCTCGCTGGTGTTTCTATTTGCTTTCCACTCGGAGCTACATTTAATTTGCTAAAAAGTTAATGGCTCCTAGTATGGGTCAGCCTGTCATCCCCCAGTATGGGTCTAGTTATTCAATACATCTTTTTACAAAAAAAAATAAACTTTGTTTTTAACAACTTAAAATCATTTAGAACATCTCAAAATATTGTAAAATAGTCAATTTGGCGACAAAAAACATTCGGCAGGCGTCAGATGCCCAATATTTTAGAACGTAATATTTTCGATAAATACATCATATTTTAACTTGTAGATAAGTTTAGCTACCGTTAAACCCTTAATATCTATGAAAAATGTAGGTGACCCATACTGGGAGCCAATTTTTGAAAAATCAAAAGACCTTACTTTTACAAAAAGACCTACAAAATCATTTCTAACGCAGATAAGGTCACGAAATTTTTTGCACTTGTAGAAAATTGGCAGACGCAGAAAATCTTTTTTTGAAATTGAAAATCGGTCCACCCGATCAAAAGTTACAGGCAAAATGGCTATGCGGACCCATACTGGGAGACCCTCCCCTATAGATGTATGTATATACCTGTAAATTTAAAAAGGAGTAAAAAGTAAATATAATTATTAATATAATTCTTAATTGGCTACAGCTGGCCATCAGCGTGTACTTTAAAGCATCGCTTGAACTTCCTTGAATGTATAAATGTAATGCGCATAATATGAAATAATATATAAAGTATACATAAAAAGGCGAGCGAGTGAGCGAGCGCGTGGTGTTTCTAGGTGTAGACATGGTTGGGGAGGAGGACTTTTGGAAAGGATAGACAAGGGGAGGCAAGGCAAGGCAGCAAAAGACCATTGAACTCTCACTCGAGTGTTCGAGCAGTAGGGAATCGGCTTGAAGTGTATAAACGAGCAGTAAGAAAGAGAGAGAGAGAGAGAGAGAGAGAGAGAGAGAGAGAGAGGAGGATCGGAAGTATGAGGGGGTATATAAGGAGACTCTTGGAGCGGCGATTTTGCGGCGAGCTGGGCGCTATATAGCGACGCGCAAGGAAAGAAAGGTGTATCAAGAAAAAATTAAGGCAGAAAGAAAATAGTAGGAGTTAGAGTTGGTGGAGAAGGTGCAGTCCGGCAGACCGACCGCTCGGACGTGCGCTGGTGGTGGTGGTGGCGGCAGGAGCAATAAAGAGCGACAGAGGCCGCAGGAAGAAGAAGAAGGAAGAGTTGGGGGAGACGAGTCGGCGCTCCCCGAGGGGGAAGCGAGAGAGGAGGAGGAGGAGGAGGTGGTGGTGCGCGGGC
Organism: Leptomastidea abnormis; assembly: GCA_030522805.1. Classification (NCBI taxonomy): domain Eukaryota; kingdom Metazoa; phylum Arthropoda; class Insecta; order Hymenoptera; family Encyrtidae; genus Leptomastidea; species Leptomastidea abnormis. Next base: position 9,443 of record JAPYZE010010985.1, read on the forward strand.
GAGTGCAGCAGCAGCAGGAGGACTCTGCAAATAACATTGTTCTCTTCTACAGGAAAATGCCGGGGCTTTCTCCGCCTCCCCGACTCTATGCCAGCGCGCATATAGATATATATATATACATGTATAGACATGTGTATATAGATATAGATGCAAGTATAATATAAGCGGCACACACTGCAGGCCATCCACCATCCACCGCGAGTGAGGAGGCTAGCTCTTAATTCCCCTTATGCCGTTGCCTTTTTTTCTTCTTGCCTTTCCTGCGCACCCCCTCGCCTCTCTCTCTCTCTCTAACTCTCTATATTAGATCGGCCTTAGCATGTATCAAAGAGCGCGGATGTGTCGCAGCCCGCGCACACGCGCTTATTTATATATGCCGACGCTGCTTTTTTTACTCTTGATGGTATCAGTGGCATTGGTTGGTTTTCATATAATAAAGTTAGCCGTCTGATGTGCTCCTACTGGTAGTCGCATTTATAACGGTGTCTCGCGGTATATAGTCTTGCTGCGCCTTACGCACCTTCACCTTCCTCTTTTTTTCATTACCAGCATATCCTACTATTTTCTAGATTTTCCAATAGAGCCAGAAAATATATTTTAAAATTAAATTGATGTTACGTTTTATTCGATCGCTCAGGCTGTAAGTACTTAGCAGTCGAAATGAAAAGAATGTTCTATAGCCATTATCTCAGTTTGCTGTGCCTTGAGAACGTTGGTGTTTGTACACTGAGAATTCGATATAATAATTTTTATCACAATTACAGGCATCCCTCGTTATTCGCGGTTTTGTTATTCGCGATCCACCGTATTCGCGGTACCTTGAAATGCGCTCTCCCTTATTATTCGCGGTGAATTCC
>JAPYZE010011018.1:0-11161 GCA_030522805.1 Leptomastidea abnormis
AATGTGTAAATTATATGTATGTGTACCTCTATGTGGATATTGCTCGTTTTGGGCCTGTCGCCAAGCGGACCGCTTATGTTTTTTTTTTCTACTATGTACGAAAAAGCTCGTTTTTATAGAGGAAAATATAATCATTTCTATATAATTTAAAATATAGTCGAGATGATGATAAAATAAAAAGAAAAATAAATAAAACGATAAGACAAAGGCATTAATATGAGTAAGAGAGAAAGAGAAGACTGTCCGGAACGCTAATAATCCTACTGCTCCGGAGTTCCGGAGCAAGTAAGTATGTTGTTTATGCAGAAGAAAAACCGGAGTCTAATACTTTGTATACAATGTAAAACCCAACATAAGATACCAAACAAAACAATCTACGTTCATTAGTCATCGTTACGATATTTCATTATAAATTAATTAACAAAAAAAGATATAGTTTACTTACCTTAAGAATCTGACTCCTGCGGAAACTAAGCTCATCCTCGGCAGTTGCCGTAAAGTCGTGCTTTGCAATAGCCTCCATATTTGAGGAAGGTTGTAAAAAAAAAAACACAAAATCAACCTCAAACACTTTCTTTTTTAAATCCTTCCGCTTGAAATTCTTCTTCAACAATCTATATACTATAAAAAAACACTTTGCTCCGAAATGAAACTAACTCCACTCCGATATTTCGAGGTTAGGTTATAAGACACACACACACACACAAACACAGAGTCTCTCCCCCGTGCACTTACAATATATCCTCCTCGTCTGGAAACTTGAAACTTTTTTTTCTTTTTAAAATACAATCGCACTTCTTATCCTTATTTTCATCAACTATAATATATATCTATAAATCTCAGTATCTCTCTCTATAATAAACCCGCACTCTTATGCTATTATTATTATTATTATTATTCTTGATCCTCCAGATCTATATTATCTTCTCGCGCCCAAGGCGCCTCTTTTTACTCACACTCTCCTCAGTCAGTCAGTCCTCCGGGAGAGAGAGAGAGAAAGAAAAGAGAGATATATACTATACGCACACACCCACACTTACACGCGACCACAAGACCGCACAAACACAATCAGAACACAATATGTCCTATGTGCGTGGATGAGTGTATGGGTGATGTAAAGAAAACGCACAGCACTAAGAAGAATATATTCTTTTATAATATAAAAGACACACACCAGCAGCGCTATATATATGTATATGTATAATAACCTATGGCTCTGGTTCTATAAAGGCGACGTATGCACTGTACGCTATAATAACTCTCGTTGCAAGAGAGAGCCGATGACCACGACTGTGCCGATGACGAGAGAGGCGCTTAGCCTTATAGTTATATATAGTCGCGTTTTACTCCGAACTGTCTATCAAAAATGGGAGTCGATTTCTGGAGCGATATATTGAAGGTATATGCGTAAACCCCCAAAACGCAGGAAAGAATTATAAATATATGTGTTCGCGGCTTTACGCGATGAGTGCAGGTTGTGACGATGACGACGTCGTCCACCGGGGCAGAGGCGACGGAGGCTACTGCTCTCTCGTCGCCGCGCACATATACACACAGTAACGCAGCTTATATGCTCCGATATAGGTATTTCTCTTTCTCACTTGCTCATTCACTCACTCTCTTGCTCTCTTTCTTTCTTTCTTTCTCTTATATACACTTTGCTTATACTTGTGAAGCTTATATGTTAGTTGGTTGCTGATGACTACTGTACTGTAGTTATGGTGCTGCCATCTTTGCGTTTGGTAAAACCCGCTTGTTTTTTTAAAAATTTGTATTGTATTCAGAAAGTTATATTGGTGTTGTGATTGTTGTAATTGGAAAAAAAAAAATAAATTTAAGAGGAAAGTTGATATAAAATTGTTGGAAAATTTATTTTTATTTGTATTGTTTTATGTTTTCCTTTTCTCTTGTTTTTTCTTAAGGAAATTTGTTTCTTCTGTTAATAAAACTTTAATTTATACGAATTTTATATAACGAACATAATGTTCTATTTATTAAAATTTAAATTTTTCATTCAATTTCGCCACAAAGCCAAAATTAAAACTATCCAAACTGTCCCAACAAAATCACAACCACAAAATAAAAAAAAAAACAAAAAAAAATATCCTCAAATCATATTATCATCAAATTCGGTAACAGCCATAACAAATATCACCAGAGCGTGATGATAATTGATACCTGTATATAATTTTCTGCTTGCACATATAGATATATACTTTATAGTACACCCATAAGTATACGGGCTTCGCGGACACAATTGCCCATACGGTCGAGGATCTGAAGCCTACCTGGGTGGTCCCATACAATCTGCAACCTTCTCTCTCTCTCTCTCTCTCTCTCTCTCTCTCTCTCTTATTCGCTAACTCCTCCTTCCCTTCATATACCCTTATCGAAATGTCTCCTTTTGATTTGATCACTTCTCTAATGATGCATGTATACGTGTGGATCAACTGTTGCGAAAGGCATGTATGCATATCGCAGTTGAAATTGGTAAACTATTTAGAAAAGAAAAGCTTTTTTAAGTATAGTTTTTATTGCAGTTCAGTAGTTTAGTTTATTCTTATATATCATACGATCGTTAAGATTAGAATATCACCTTGTTCTCGCTTAAAAAATTGCTTGTAACACTAAAAAAAATCAAACTAAACCGTTTACTATTTGATCGATCGTTTTTATTGATTTTATATGAGTCAATATAAAACCAATATATATCGATATACCTAATGACGAAGTAACGAGATATATAACGCAGCATATACGACGTAAATATGGACTCTAACTTTATAAACCATTTAATCACGTTTATATACGTACGTACGTACATACGTAAGTACATATTCTTATCGCTAAAAAAAATTATGCTATCGATTTATCTATCGCAAACATTTGATTCAGCCAATACTAAAATAATAATAAAAAAAATGCATCTACTTTTAATATACACAACAGCACATGTGTAGTTTTTCACGCGCAATATATACAAGTACACTATAGTAATATATAAATCTAACTAACATTTGTATTACACAACTCGGGATAACTTATTATCTTTGAAGTTTTAAAGAGACTCGTTATTATATTACTCGGTTACGAAAGTAACGTTTCTAGTTATGTGTATAGACACACAAATGAATTGCTCTCATTAACCATCCTATACACTCACATTCCGCAAAAAAAAGAAAAAGAAAATTCGATAATTCATATACAACATAAGCAAACATGTACGTAAAGATAATTTTTTAAAAATTAGATGCTTATATCTATTGTAATTTGATTTCTATCACGTTACAATGATCGAACGATGTATACATGTACAAGATGTAAAGGTGTTTCGCGTAGTTTATATCTTACGTAATAACAACTATAATAGTTTTCTCAAAGCCATTTTTGGTAATCAAGTTTTCTATGTGAATTCTGAGTATATATGATAACCTATGAGGAAAGTATGTTTAGATTCAGTTGGATCGTGTATTTTATCTTTCTGGAAACAAGTGATTATGTTAAAATGAAAGGAGAAGTAGGAGGGGAAAAGAGCAGGATACTTTTTGTCGGACATTGTTTCGACGATTCTCAGGATTTTTTGAATTGTTTAATATTAAAATTGTAATATAGAGAAGTGATAGGTTTGTAATTAAAAATTTAGAGGAATACAAATCAGCTGATTTGATTATTAATTTTTTTTTTATTTATATAGAAAATTAATCCTACTAACACATAATAAAAATAGTTTCCAGAACAAAAAAAAAAATTATTTTTAAGGTAAAGTTCGCGAATTATCAAGTTGAGCTTTGCAAGCGCCACAGTGATAAAAAAAGAAATAATTATACTGGCGCTAACGCACTTAGTACATATCAGGAAAATCCAAAAGATCTACGCACTACACTTGCCACTCTCAAAGCCTATACTACCATCACTATGTATGTATATATGTATGTGTATATATACAAACACATATCCGTCATTTCCCGTTGTCCCAGATTTGCAAACTTCCGCTTCCTCGCCTCCAATTAACCTCTCGTTTCTCTCCATCTCTATCTTTTTCTTTCTCTCATTCACTTTTTTTTTTATTATTATTATTTCTCTTTGTATACAATAAGCATATTATACACATTCGGTGAAAAAAAAAAATATTATATTTTTTTTTATCGCAGACAGTCTAGTGTAAAACCGAAATGAGATTGTTTCGAATGAAACGTTGTTCTGAAAGCTCAGACTCTATGAATGTATATATTTACTTATAAATATATAAATGATATTAGAGAAAAGTACAATGCTTAGTAAATATATAAATGCAATTATCCGAAAAGTCTATGGCAGTTTTTTTTCAGATTGTGCAACCTCCTCCTATCCTTTATATGTATAGTCTCACAAGTACCAAAGCGCTTTTATAATTGATGTGTATGTATGTAAGCGCGTGGACGCCACTCATTATCGCACCAAGCGCAGTAGTGTTATATACATACTCTCTATATACTAGCTGCAGTCTTCTTGGTATTTCTACTAGTGGGTTATGTAAAGGATTGCTTGTAGAATAAATAGATGTAGCTGGAATAATTGTGTATTTAGGTATATAGTTGAGAATTTAAAGTTTTTAATTGTTTTAATGATTTCTTGGTAATTTTTTTTTTTGGGGGGGGGGGGGGGGGGTTTTTTTTTTTTTTTTTTTTTTTTGGGTTTTTTTTTTTTGGGGGGGGGGGGGGGGCGGATATTTATATTTGTTTGTTTGTTTGTGTGAGGTATTGTGGAGAGAAGTTGATGAACTATGTATAAATTTGTAACCTGGATTATTTACAGTTTGTAATTAAAGTTTGATAAATAATTAATAAAATGTTTTAATAATTTACAGTAGTCAAAATCTATAGAATTGAGATTTTAAGAGCAACCATATATACACGAAAGAGAAGGCGTAGTATTAGCCTAGTCGATAGAGTGTCGGCTTCGTAATCCATAGGTCTGTGGGTTCGATTCTCGGCATCTAACGGTTAAGTCATCGAAATACACTTATAAAAGTGTCAAAAAGATTATTTTATTTATAAAAACAGTTATCATTGTGAAGCTGTCCGTATTTTTTTTTTTTTTTTTTTTTTTTTTTTTTTTTTTTTTTTTTTTTTTTTTTTTTTTTTTTTTTTTTTTTTTTTTTTTTTTTCTTATATTTCTCCCTTCTTTTTTTTTTTTTTTTTATCTTTTTTCACTACAAACTCCCTTTGCTTATCTAAAATTGAAAATTTTCCGCGAAGCACTTAAGAAAGAGAAAAAAAAAAGAAAATAGATACAGCAAGTAGTTTTCAAGAGGCATTCAAGTTCAAAGAAAAGGGGGATGGTAGTTTAGTTAGCTAGCAGTACAATCTCGAGGATCTCGATTGCTCTTTCTCTCTTTCTCTCATCGTCTTTTTCTTTTCTCATACCTCACCCTTATGTGTCTATATGGTATATAATATTAAGGGAGAGAAGAAAAACGCAATTTCACAGGCTGCCAAGCTTTTGCTCTTTTTCAAGCTTGTAACTTTTCTTCCTCCTCTTTTTTTTTTCACTATCTCAAAGAACTTAGCCATACAACGACGAATATGACGAAGACGCGACCCCTCCTATCGTCTTTTTCTTTTTTTTTTTTGGCTTATAGCCTCATTACGTGGACTGGTGCTTTTATATATATGAGATGTCTGTGATTATTAGCGTTTAGAGAGATAAAAGAGAAGGGGCGTATTTTTTATGATTAATCTAATGTATATGTTGTGTGAGATATATATGTATGTATGTATGGGTATTCTGAGAATTTAATGATCTAATAATGTTTCCGCATAAAAAATTTAATAGTGATTGTATGTTTATTTTGTTTTTGAGTCATATCAGTAAATGGTTAATTATAAAGATTAGTTATTGGTAATCCAGTATTTTTTTTTATTTTTTTTTTTTTGAGAAAAAAATTGATTTTTGGTATATTCTAAAAGTTATCTGTTAAAAGTGTCATTCTGATGTGACGCATGAAAGTGTGAATACGAGAGGGGTCTGAAAAATATTTCTGGTTAGTAAGCAGGGGGTAGGATAGTTAATGATTTTGTTGAGTGAGAAGAAGAAAAAAAAAGTATGCAGTTGGTGCAACATGGGTTTTTTGGGTGTCGTAAATTATTATTTGAGTTTGTGGGGGCTATACTAATAAGTTTTTTTTATTTAAGTTGGAGAACAAGTATCAGTTTTAATTTACATGAATTTTTAATTGATAGTTTAGTTTGTTATCTGTGTAGTTAATAAAGATAGTAAAAAAAAAAATGGAAATTTATGTGATAGTTTTATTTTTTATTCAATAAAATAAGGAAACGTTGTAGTTACAAAGTATAAATAAAAAAGTTTAAAAAGGAAACTGACCAACATCTCAATATCCCCAATTGCACATAAAATCAAATCATCTATAAAAAACCAAAATTTACAATCTACCGTTATAACTATTACACACTTCATAACTACATCACCATCAAAATAAAATTAAAAAAAAAATCAAGTCAAAGCTCATCAATATTATATCCTCACATCTCGCTGATCTGCGCATGTAATAATCTTCATCTCTTTCCCTCTCTTTTTTTATGCAGGACACGTTCCCTTAGTTATTCTCTTATATACGCGCACGTGCATTTGTATATAGAATATATATACATATATATATATATATATATATATATACTTACACAAAGTTAACTAAATGTAGATAAAGAGAAAGAGAGAGAGAGTGAGCCAGGATATATCCCAGGCTCTCTGACGTCATTCGAAGCTCCGACTGACGCAGGATATCTCCCAGGGTATATAAATGTGTGTGTATATAACGCTCGATTTTACCTCCACCCCGGAACTTGCTGTATATATATATTCTATATAGTTTGCACTTCTCTTCTTGGTCGTCTATTATGTATATCGTTTTATTTCAAGTGTCGTGATTGGAACGTTTTGAATTATTTTAGATCTTGGATGTTCTCTTTTTTTTTATTTGTTGGTTGAGATTTTTATAAAGATTTTTATGGGTAATTGATTGTTTGAATTTATTTTGAAAGCTGTATAAAAAATTTTTTTTTAAGTTTCTTATGCAAAATTAGGGTGCGTACTCTTTTAATAAATAAAAAAATTGTTACAGGAAAAAATTTGAACTTGCATCTATTCTAATTATACTTCTTATTTAAATTTTTTTTTATTTATTTATCGTATTTAATTATTAAAAGAATTACATGCGATTAAGTTAATTTTAAAATTGATCACTTAATTACGAAAATTCCACTTTGACTATCAAAGAAGCACAAAGTAATGCAATTTATTTTTAATCAAGTGACATCAAATTTATCTTTATAAAAATTCGATATTGATATTCGGTGAGAATTTATTTTAATCTGTTTTATGATCAATCAATGTTATTTTTGTCCTTTTAATTTAATATTTTATTAAAACAATTATTATTTAAATATTTGACAAATCATTTAAATAAATAATTATTATAAATAAAATAAAATTTTTATATTAAAATTACAATCCAGATGATATAAGTTAACAAAAAAATAAAAGCTATCACATAAAATAAAAAAAAACAAAAATTTTTAATACACCCAATAAATTTACTCAAATCCAAATAACAAAAACTGATCCAAAATCCATATTACCCAATAAACTTTTTAAAATATAATAATCTTAAATCACTAAAAAAGAACCCCACCTAACCAGCAGGGTAACAGCTCCCAACTCTACCAATAATCGATACTTCAGTCACTCAACATCCGTAGTCCAGTAAGTGTCGCCCTCTACATCCACCATCATCTTAAAAAATTCCAGTCCAAACAGTCCACACAGAGACTGTAAAAAACATCACGTAGTGTAAAAGTATAGCCATCGAACTATAAAAGCAAAGCCTTCTCTTCTTGCTCAACGTTATGTATATATCTATATATCTTATACACCGGCAAAGTGAGCTCACTCTCTGCCACGTCAGCTTCTACCTACCTACACCGAAGAAAAGAAAAAGAAAAAAAAGAAGAAAAAGAAGAGAAGCTCAAGAAGAAACAGCCGATGTAGTATATAAGCTATACACTACACATGCCTGTTACTCAGCCAAACGGAAATAAGTATATATAAGAGCTGCCTGCTGCAGGGAACTCCTTCACAATTCTATAGGTATACATACACAAGTAAAGATATATACATACATACATACAGATATATATGTACAAAGCAGCAAATGTTCCCCTATATATATATATATATATTTTTCTTTCGCACCTTTCGTTCGTATATATATTATATTCTCGAGACTCCACATGTGTTTTACAGCAGCAAGCAAGCAAGCAGCTCTTCAGCTTGTGCGATACGATAGTGTGTATCTCGTAAAATCCACACCCACATACATATTATACGTATATTTACATGCATACATTTACTCATTTATATTTATATATAGATATATCTACACGTGTAAGAGTATAGCTCACAGCAGCAGCAGTTCTGTAACAGGTGTTTGTTTCGTCGTCGTCGACGTCGTTGAAAAGGGGGAAGATGAGGAAAGAGGTGGAGGAGGAGGGTATATGTATGTGTGTTATACTTATTCACAGGTGGCTTTTGCTGGAGATATATCGCTATATACCTATATATACACTGTGGGGCTACCTCATATTAATTGTGTATATGTATGTGTGAAGAGACACGTGTATTATGTGGATGGTGGGAAGGGAGTGGGCGGTTAATTATTCTGCATCTTGTTTGTGGGAATTTGGTGAGATGATAATGTGATAGAAGAAAGTTCATATATTTTAAAAAGTTAGTAATAACTGAATTTTTTGTTATTTTTTATTATAATACAAATTCTTACCTATTCTATTATCGTTATACCTTCATTAATCAAAAATAAATAATATGAATCATACACAATAACAGTTTGATTAAGAAAAACTTTCTTATCTCTTAAAACTCAACTGTCATTAATACTATATATAAATATCAAATTCTCAAATTTCTCCAAATAAAAATATTTCATAATAATTCAATCAAGCGCCATACAGTCTCTTACATCCCCAAAAATATAATCTTATTGAATAAGATAAAAGACAATAGGAAATTTGAATAGGATAAAATTAGCATTTTGTAACGGCTGTACAACTGACCAGTGTGAGCAATTATAAATAGATTAGAGGTGTGTGTATGTAAAATATTTCTTCCTATATTTTCTTAGATTAGATATTCCCGGGGATGTATAGATACACGTGCTTTTATCTATTGTTATAGATTTTTTTATTAATTTTTGTATAGATGAGAAAATTTTGAGTTTTTTTTTGTAGATTGATTAAAGTTTTATATCCGCGTAATACAGCAAAAGAAAAAAACCAATCAGTCGTTCGAGTTATTGACCTTTTTTTTTTCTTTTATGTCCAACTTTTATTCTGGTATTGAATCATCGTCTTTAGACATAATAAACGTTATATACAGTTATAGTAAAAGGCTTATAGCAAAGCAAAAAAAAGAAATAATAAAAGTTTGTTATTCAACAGGTAATATACAAAGTTTATTCTCATCGATTTTCATCTTACATAATATTATATTATCTCTCCCATTAAACCAATTTTTTAAAATTACTTCACATCAAATGTTATTACAATTTCGCAAAACACCAATAGCGCAATTAAATCTTTTTTATTTCACCTATACTATTAACTCAACGTATCAGTGTGTATCGACTTTAAAAAAAAAAAAAAAAATCGTTCATTCATTAACATAGTCAATCCAACAAGACTTCACCATCGTATTATGTGCAAATCGTATAAAAATCTACATCTTACAAAGTCTATAACACCAACAATCCATACACACAAGCTGTTTGTAAATAAACGAAAGAATATAAAAAAGGCATATTTTAATGAATCGTTTTTTTATTTTTTTACCGCGTTATTTAAATATTACTCGGCTTTATTCTTTTTTACATAGCTTAAGCTTGAAGGTCGGAAAAACTAAGAGTAACGCGTTTCGTTATATAAATCAATATAGTAATTGCGATCGTTATAATTTTGTCGATCATTTATATATTTTTGCACTGTACTTACTAAGAAATATTATCTTGTAGTTTTCTGAAAATATATCTTGACTCTAAAGCTCATTATTTAAAAAAAAGTACCATTAAATTTTATCTTAAGTCTTTTCTGCTTATTTCCATCACTTCACACACTTCACCTTAAAAACTATAAAATCTTCAGTTTTAAAACCTCCCAAATACACACAAAGTTGTCTAATATCCAAAACATCCACAAAAAAGTCGTTAGCTTTCGCTCTTTCTAAAAAACAACAAAAAAAAGTAACTTGAAAAAGGTAATCTTGAATTTTGAGGATCTTAAAAAAAAAAAGGCTTTCATGACTCTGATGATGGTAGAGTAGTTTCTTGTTCGTTTAGTGTCGAGGTGATGCAAGATTATAAAAGCGTCGTAAAAACAGGCATGCGAGAGTTCATTAGCGTCGATGGATCGAGAGATGAGAAAAAAAAAAAATTCGGCGAAAATTTGAGATTGCTTGGATATATGTGAAAGAAATTTGATGGTTTGAGTTATTCTGGTTTTGGTTATAGTGGAGTGTAAAAATTGTGGTTTGTTTGGTATATCTAATTAAGTTATATTTTAACGTTAATATAACGACATTAAAAAATAAAACAGTCTTTTCATTTTTAATCCTCAAGTACGTTAAGTACTCAAGTCTTTCAAAACAATACCTAGTAAATTTAAAATAATATTTTTTTTACGAATATAAGTGCTCAACGTTATAAGACATTTCTTACACTTGTTGACCGTGAAATTGAGTGCTTCTTGGAGTAGAACGATTTTCTGACGAAGCTTACATTCTATACGCTTCTATCTATATTTTATTCTAACCCAAGCAAATAATCTTAGCAAATTGATTATTTTTTAAAATCATTCAATTATAATAAATATTTTTTATTACAATTATTTTGTAATACAGAATTAAATACACTTATACTAACAATTACAACATTTTATTTCCATCAAGTTAAAAAACAAACAAGACTCCATCATCAAAATTTCTTACCTTCTCTTCTTCTCTTCTTTAACCCCAAGCATTACATCATAAACTTTAACCCAAGCCATATAAAAAGACATTAAAGATCAAGATTCAATCGTCGTTACACGACACGTCT
>JAPYZE010011034.1:0-10647 GCA_030522805.1 Leptomastidea abnormis
TCAATGATATATTACTATTATTATTGTTATAATTAATTATTATTTTTAACAAGGTATATTTATTTTTGGAGTGAGACTTATTAATCATGTGTACGAGCAGATCTAGACTTTATTTATTAAAATTGTTATTATTATCGCTAACGAATGAGAGTTTAACAATATAAAAATAAATTTTTTTGGATGTTACACTTTATCAATTTGTTAAATTGAGCTTTCAAGCGTGAATATATTGATATAATATAAAAATTTGAAGATTATTGGAAAGCAATGGGGGATTGAGTCAAACAATAATTCATGATAATAATTACAAAACACAAACAGCAAGCGATAAATTATTATACACACAATATATTTATTTATAAATATATATGAATGTGTAATTAAAATTAAACAATTGTATCAACGGTTAAAATTATTCTAATAACATAATTTAATTAACTGTACACACATGTGTACAAATTTTAACAATGTTTATAAATTATTTTCTTTTCTGGTCTACATTATATGGTTCCTACGTATCGTAAAGTATGAAAAATAAATTTGAACGTCAAGTGAATATGTAATGATACCTTAGATTATAAAAGAGACTGTGGAAGCATTTTATGATATATATATATAATAATAAATTGTGAACTGCATTATTAGGATTTTAACAAGCAAATTGTTTAATTGCACCTCTAGTTTTGTCTTGATGAATGCATATATATTATATATAAGTAATAAATAGATATGGTATAATGAAGAGAAAGCATTAATTTTTTTTTTGTCCTAACGCGTCAATACATTTTGTAGTTGTAGTTTCAGACAAAGAAAAAAAAATTATGTATATGAAATCATTTGTAAATAACTGTTGTAAACAACCAAAAGATATTATTAATAATTATAAATAAATAAATATATAAAAAGCATGTGTTAAATGTAACAGGATTGAGCAAAAAAAAAATAACAGTACGAGCCTGTGTAAGTTGAAAAACGCGTATTCAAACGTAAATAAATACATATATATGTAAAAGACCAAAAAAAAAAGAAAAAGAAAAATAATGATGTTACAAATATAAATTATATTATACGTATTCCATAATAAACGTATTGTTGATTAAAAAAAAAAAGAAAGAAAAAAGAAAAGGAAAAAATCCGGTAAATGATAATCAAAAATTATTTTAAACAAGTGGAAATAAAGTAGAGAGAGTCATCTAATAAGTTATTGTTGAACAAGATAGTGTACAAGCGTGTAACTCAATAAACAAAGTTACAAGTTAATCTTTTTATTTATTTCAAAAATTTGTGGGCAATAAAATTCGTTTACAGTATAATATGATACAAGATATTAATATATTGACAGTAAAAGACGCTTATATATAAAGTACTTATTACAAGATTATTAACAATAAAAACGAGTTTGACGAGTTTAAAATAAATTTTTATTATCATTTATGGAAATATGATTCTTTTACACATAAACGTAATACTATAGAACTAAAAGAAACAACTCTATACAAAAATTATGGTGGCACGCTGTAAACCACATCGTTAAATATATAAATGAAAGAAAAATTATAAATTATTATTATCATTATGAGTGAAAAATCAATTTAATATATTATTATACAGTTGATGCATGCTGCGATAGGAATCAGCAGAAACACAAGACAAGACAGTAGGTGTTGTGTACTATGATATGTATCTGAAACGTTTAAGAACAAATAAAATGATTGCAAAAAATAAAGCTCATCTTGTTGATTTATTCATTTTTTTATTATTATTATTATTACTTATGTGTTTTTCTTGAATTTAAAAATTGTATAAGTTATAATCCTAATTGCTAATACTTTCAAAAAATTACATTAAAGTTACGCTGGATCAGTTTGATTTATACGAGTTTAAATATTTATAAAAAATGATATAATGCAAATAGCGATAAAATAAAAATATTGGATTTTCAATTTGCTTCCTCGCAAGTACGTATAATAATGGTTGTCACATTTAATATGACATTTAATTACAATATTTATTATAATTTTCTAATATACAAATTGTGTTGAAAACAAAACGAAATTTACTCGAATTCAGTACAGGCATTCCACGGTACTTGCGGTACTAAGTAAAGAAAGGTACTGTAAAATTCAGTCACATATGAAAATTGTTTACTTTATTAATGAAATTTTCTTCTATATCTAATAAAGAATAAATAATACCTTAATCAAGAAAATTTTATAAAAAACTAAAAAATATTTTAAAAAGTCAAAAACAATTCATTTTGGTGCAAGAATAGATATTTTGCAGAAAACAACCGTTTTGAAAAGGCTTTTCTTAACAAGACCGGAAATGTTAGTTTCAATGAATGCTTTGATATATTCCGATGATACGTACAGATTGTAAAAAAACTATTTAATACTCGTCCTTTTTTTTTGAAGATGGAAATGGCCTAATAGTACTGCATAAAGAACTAAATTTAAAGAGTAAAATCCTAACACACACAATATATAAACAAGTTAAACAAAAATACAAAAATACATGCGTCAAAAAGTAGATTATACATCCAAAGCAATATCTTATTTGAGTGAATACTTCAATGTATTATCATTTTCTTATTTGTTTTGCAATTTTCTTCCCTATAATCTTGTAGATACTTATTAATTTATTATTTACCCGCTATGTGGCGATGCGCGCGTTTTTGTTTCTCGCATAGTCATTCACTTTCATTTTATATATAAATCTCAACATTTTACTGCAATTTTAATTTCCTTCTTTTTGTAATGATTTGTCATCTAAGTTATGATCGTTTGTCATCTTATTAATGAGCCCAACAGATGATTATGGGCGAAACAATTAATCTCATTGTCGTCATAGACTTATGTATATAATTTTTATTTATTAAATAAATGTGCTATTTTTCAATTTCTATCCACTCAAGCAATTTTTCTAATTTTGTTCCTTATTGAGTTGTTCGAAAGAAAAATTATATTTGATTTCTTCTTTGTAAACCAATAGCAGTTGTCATATGCAGGTTCCAGTACCTATAGGGTGAGGTTCAAAATTTCGAAAGGCCACTAGGCAGAAGAGTCTAATATTTCTATATTAGAGCCTTTCTAGGGTAACAGACGAATCGCAAACAGATGAAAGTTTATAAGCAGAAAAATTATTAGACGAATTTAATGTAGACGAATAAAATAAGATGAAAGTTCATTTAGACGAATTTCTGTTCTTTCAAATTCTTTTTTTATATTAAAAATATAAATTTTTATAAAAGTTTATCACTATTTTTTCAAAGTCGAAAAGTTACCAATAAAAGTTAAAAAAATGTCTATGTTTAATAAACAAATTAAAATTATTATAATAAATATAAGAGTCTAGTTGTTAAAGCCTCTTTTTTCTTTTAAATTTCTCGAAGTCTGTAGTTGTTATTTCGAGTACATCCCGTGCCAAGCCCAGCAGTTCCATTTACAATTTTTAAAGTCCAAAATAATTTATTTTTGAAACAAAAAGATATTTAATTATTGTTAACGAAAAAGTTATTTAATAATAATAATATTTTTATTAAAGATTAAAACGAATTATATGTAGAAACTGACTTTTTTGGGTCCATCCGCATCTCATTTTCTTTTTTGGGTGATTCCTGGAGGCTGATCTGTATACTGCCGACATTTTTTCAGTAACTTTTATCCTCATCCCACTTCTCTATGTGGTCACATGGCGCGCGATTATCCATATTAACACTTTGAAGTTTTAAATATGACTGATGCGCACAGCTCACAGCACGCTATATTGTGATTAATCAATAAAATAATGGTGGGGATAAATAGCTTTTAAGGATATACTTAACAATTATTTTTCCACGCCATTAAAAAGAGAAAGAGAAAAAGAGAATAAATCGAGATTACATCCCGGAGTAATTTTTTAATCGATTTTTATCAGGAGTACATTCTGACTGTAGAAAAATACTATAAAGCATTACTCGACCGAAATGCCATCTCTGTGATACGTAATCGATTAAGATTACATCCCAGAGTAATTTTTAGTCGATTTTTATCATAAGTACATATCAACCGTAGAAATTTACTCTGGAGCAATATTCGATTGAAAAGCCATTTCAATTGATTTTTATCGGAGAACATTTCAACCATAGAAATATACTCAATATACTCGGGAGCAATATTCGACCGAAAAGCCATCTCTGTGATATGAAATTGATCAAGATTACATCCCAGAGTAATTTTCAATCGATTCTTATCAGGAGTACATTTCGACCGTAGAAATATACTCTGGAGCAATACTCGACCGAAAAGACATCTCTGTGATAAGAAATCGTTCAAGATTACATCCTAAAGTAATATTCAATCGATTATCAGGAGTACATTTCGACTGTAGAAATATACTCTGGAACAATACTTTTATTAGGAGTAAAATATGAGGAAAAAGAGTAAAATCCTTTTCTCTTCAAAAGATTGTTATTCAAGTTTAGGTTGCATCAAGACAACCCCTGTCAATATTCTGCAACATTTAGCAGATTTAGAGTTACCTAAATTCAGATCTGAAATTCTTGCAAAAAAATTTTTATTAAAGAATTATGCCATCTCTTCTAATTTATTAACTGCTCAATTGCAACTATTTAGTGAAATTTTGAGTAGAAGCTCTAAGAAAAAGAAACATAATTTTTGGCTACACGAAAAATGGCTAGAGCATGGCCAATTACTTAACTTTATTAAAAGAGATGATATGATTGCTAATTTTAGAATTCATTTAGAAGCATATTTTATTGAGAGCTGAGCCTAATGTTGAGAAAAGAAATTTTTTATTAAGTTTTAAGATCGATTCTATTTTTGAGGATGGGGAAAGAAATAATATAATTTATACTGATGGCTCGAAAGGTGAGATTGGTATAGATTTTGCTGTACTTGATCAGACGAATGATAGATATAAGCGATTTAAAATAAATGGTATCAATTCGATTTTAACTGCTGAAGCTTTGGCTATTAAATGGAGACGTTGTGTTCAGCACAAACTTAATTCAGCAACGATAATTTCTGTATCTGCTTGTTCTTTTTCGAATTCTTTCACTGCTGAAAAGAAATCTGGGTGATGCTTTCCAACAACCAATTGGAAGCGGTTGTGCCATCCCTCGCTGACGTTATTGGTTCGGTGCAAGCCGGATATAGTGGCATTATGTTGATTCCATCTAGCCACAGGATATCGTGCTGGAGCGGCTCTTCTTCCTCGCGACGGCCGGCCAAAAACGTAGGTTTCTTCAGCACGACCACTTCTTTGCCAGGAGCAGTAATTGCTGTGATTGCTCGAACCTTAAATTCTTTTAAACAAACGCGTCGGCAATCCCAGTAAATTTTATTCAGCCGGTGATCTACTTTTGATTGTACGTATATATGTGCAAAACCACAAAAAATATACAGTTAGATGGTTCTAGAAAAAATTAAAATCGACTTTGAGGCACGCTTTTAATCAAAGGTTTTTTCGGTTCTTTAAGTCGTATAATTGAAGGAAAAAATAGTGATTAAGCTTTTTTATGTGACAAACTTTTTTAAGCCTTTCAAGTTGCTCTATTTAAGGTATTTTTCAAAAAAAAAAAAGAAATTTTTTCTCACTTTATCACTCATAACTTTTTTTCTAATAAAGATAGAAAGTTGCTTCAAAAAAGAACTTAATGTACTAAAAAAGAGCTTTAATTTGAGTTTTTAAGCGATTAAAAATGTTTACTAGAAGCAAAATTACAGAGGAACAAAGCAGAAAAAAATTTTTAATTTTGCTACTAATTAATGTTTTTTTATACTTTACCCCTCTGTAACTTTGGTCCCAATGCATGCTTTTTATTGTTCAGTCCTTAATTACGTTCTGCAATATAGTTGTTCCGTTGAAAGATGCATCATTGTACGATTTTTGATGTTTAATATGTACAATTGGATCAATTCGTACTTTTAACTGTGTTTTAGGTGTTGACGAGGTTATTGTAGAAGCGACTGATTTTTCCTTTTCATCCTCATTTGATTTGTTGTGAGACATTAAAGACTAAATATAAAAAATTAAAGATTACGATTAAATAATTTTAAAATTTATTTTATATAAAATTATATTTGTGTACTTACAGATTTGAGTATTGTAGTAATCTTAGATTTTTCTGTTAAAGCAGTTTTACAAAGTGAAAGTGGTTTTTTTTTTATTCCAGCGGCATACATGGAATCAATTCATCTTCAGTATCATCGGTAATATCAATTATATCGACTTTAGAACTGTGTGTTGAAGTTTTGCATTTCAACTGTTACCTGTAAAAAGTATCAATATTGTGTAAAAATTATGATTTGATTTGTGATTAATATAAATTGTATATGAAAAATGTGTGTTTACTTCATTTTTTTTTATGTCTAACTTCTCCTCTCATGCTGAAATAAATCTTTGTATCTTTATTTTCACTGCAACTAAATCTGCAATTTGTCTATGTTTGTCGTCAGACTCTGGAAGTCCAGCTGCATGTTTTAATTTAAAATTATAATCTTCCACACATTCATTCAATTCTTTTAAGCTTGTTCTATTAATTTCTCTTGCTGTTGCTGCATCAATGTCAACTTTTGGACTTATAACTTCTGCCGTAGCTTGAACATATGTAAATTTATATGAAAAATATTTTTCATAATCAGATGGTATGTCTTTTTTTTTATGATCGTTTTTATTAATGGTAAACTCCTGGACACAAGGCATCTCGTTATCACCTCTTGTGATTGGTAGTACATCGTCATTACAATTTTCAAACTCATTGCTCTGGCTGTACTCGTTCATTTTTAGAAATACTGCAAATTTATCTTCTATCTGATTTTCATTTGTCATGTTGAGTTTTGGATGAGATACTACTGCTAAAAAATCAAAGAATAAAATTTAAATACGAATTAGTATAATAAATTAAATTGTGATTTAATGTAAAACATATTATTGATAAGTTTACATACCTTTTATTAACTGTAATCGCTGCTGATTAAACTTTTGGTTATAAACCTTATCATTTATTAACAACAGATTATGTTCCTTCTCAAATTGAAGCATGGGCTCGAAAATTGTATACAGCGGATCTAAATATTTTTTTGATGCAGTATGAGAAATCTTATTAATGATACATTTGAATTGTATATGTTGGGTTGCAATTCAGAGTTGAAGAAATAAATTTGTGCCAGCATCTCATCAATTACTAGTTGTGGCAAGCCACCTGATCTGTTAATGTGGAATTCACATCTTGCATTATTAATTGCCAGAACTTTAATCAACCGTGAAAATAAGGTAGGATTCAGCAGGAAATTGCAACTCTGCCAATAATCGATATGCATCTGTTTTTCTCTCAAAAACTTCAATTTCTTTTCAGTTGGAGCATTGTTGTTAGTCTCGATTAAAGTCCCTGTGCACACAGAATCGGTATTGTACAACAAAAATTTTATACTTGATTCACTCAAGGGCGGCAACCAATTGATTTTTGTCATCTTCATAGTTTCCATCTTGATTAGAAACTTTATAAAATTATCTTGTGCCAGTAACAAGCACAAGTATCAATGTTTTCAATGCCACTTAATAAGAAGATGTTGGTAAGACGATCGTTGTCAAGTGGTTCCGGATAGGTAATCAAACCAAATATATTGTCATGTCTCGTAACTGCCGTAGCAAATTTGAAAGCATTCTCAGCTCCAAGCAGATCACTGAGTACTGGCATCGTGAATGTACACAAATCGTCGTAGTAACTGTCCACATTGGTCACATAATATGGCCTAAGATATAAAAATAATTTTTTTACAAAAATAATGTTTAGTAAATTTTTTAAATTTTTTGTGTTTGTAACATTTCATATTTTCAATTTATTTATGAAAAATAAAAAGAAACATTGTTTAGAATGATATTAGGTAATTTTTAGTTACTGTTTTAAACCAAATAATTAAGATTTTACTTCATATACCTTAGATAGAAAAACACGAGAAATTTGTTTTCTTAAGATATAAATATAATTATTGAAATTTAATTTAGATCATTAGTTACAACAACAGGACATTTGTATGTGACTCACAAGGGGATGGTCTGTTCGACTAAGAGGAAAAAGAAGTATTTTTTATTAATAAAAAATATATCCAACTTTGGTCAAAATATAACTCCCATTGGTGAGACTTTCCCCTTGTGAGTCACATACAATAGCCTGTTGGTCTAACTCACGTCCTAAATTATATTTCAGTAATTATATTTGTATCTTAAAAAATATCGAATTTTGACTGTTTTTCTATCGATGGTATAAGAAATAAAATGTTAATTATCTCGTTTGTGACACGAATTCGATCAACTGAATCATTTATGAGAGTGACAAAATGAATTAATTAAAATTGTATCCATTGAACTTTTCAAACCTAACGTATTGAAAAATACAATTTAAATTATGAAAAAATTATTTTATATTTATTTCAACTATTATGAAAAAAGTGCTTGAAAGAATTTATCTTTCTTCTACGATATATATTATCTAATATTACTTCATAATTTTAATGCAATCCATTGAACTTTTCAAACCTAACGTATTGAAAAATACAATTCAAATTATGAAAAAATTATATTATATTTATTTCGAATATACAATTCAAATTATGAAAAAATTATTTTATATTCATTTCAACTATTATGAAGATAATGGTTGAAAGAATTTATCTTTCTTCTACGATATATATTATCTAATATTACTTCATAATTTTAATGCTATCCATTGAACTTTTCAAACCTAACGTATTGAAAAATACAATTCAAACTATGAAAAAATTATTTTATATTTATTTCAAATATACAATTCAAATTATGAAAAAATTATTTTATATTTATTTCAAATATACAATTCAAATTATGAAAAAATTATTTTATATTTATTTCAACTGTTATGAAGAAACTAACCAGTTAAAAAAAAAATCCTTGTCCAAAAGAAAGGAAATCACCAAACAATTATGTTATACCCATTCTGAGGAAAGAGACTATCACTAGTTCTTTAGATGAAACATCCAATATTGAGATTATTTTTGATAGTATTAATGGAATTGGATGTAATGTGGGTCTTGTTGTAGTCCTTACAGCGGTTTAATTTTCCTAGTATGGATTATATTGGCGATATACTTTGCTTTTTAAAGCCATTTTTAGATTTTTACACTTTTTTTAATCTCATGTTTTCGGTGTGCATATGAGTTTCGCAGATTAGACCAACTTAAAGTACTACTCTCAAAACGAGTATTTTGCACCCCCGATGGTCTTTGTAACTTTATTCCTTCCTGAGATATCTTCATTTTAAGTAATGTGAAAAAACCGGGGTGAAGTTAAAATTTTTTCCGGGGTGAAGTTAAAATTGTTTGCGCATGAGTCGCACAATAATATAAAAATTTTAAAAGCATACAAAAAAATATTAATTTGCGCCCTGGGCTGCTTCAAAAAGCTTGTCTAGATCCAAAATTACAGGAAATTGAAATTTAACTAAAAAAAATAGCATTTGAAATCAATAATTTTTCCGATAAGTGGCTTTTGACATGTGAAATCGTATTGAAAATAGCTTGTTACTTTAATTCTCCATAACTTTGGATCTACACAAGCTTTTTGAATCAATTAGAGCTTAAACTATAGCTGAGTTCAAGGCCTTTAATTTAAATGGTTATATAATATATTTTGCTTGTAAGATTAAAAAAGTTACAGAGGAAAGAACAAAACAGTTTTAACTTCGCCCTGGTCTCACATAAGTGGCAACAAGTTAGTGCTATTTTAACAACAATAGCTGATCACTCGCATTTTCAATTTTGTGTACTCTCAAAAACACCTATTTCTCGCACTTGTTGCGAAAAATACTATTAATAAATAAAAAAATAATAATACAACTACTTCTTTAATTTTCAGACGAAGAAAAGTAAGTCAACAAAAAGAAGAAAAGTAGAAGAAAATAAAGAGGAAAATATGGAAAAAACAACAAAAGAAAAAAGAATAAGAAAGCAGAAAATAGATAATAATTATTATTATTTGTGAATTGTTTTAATGTTAAATATTATATGTAAAAATAAATATGTATTTTTTATTTATAAATATTGTCACTTTTAATAATTATATACATTTAATTTGGGCACTGTAATTATAGATATTATTATTAAGCACAAAATAATTTAAATTGTGCACATTTTATTTGAATTATAATAACTAAAATAAATAATCTTATTTTTGTGCACGTATTATTATGTACATATTATTGTGCACATAACTATCCCACAATTGTGCACAAGTAAAAATATAAAGTCATTATTGTGCACAAAATAGAATTATAATGTCATTATTGTGCACAATATCAAATTTTAATAAAAAATGTGAAAAAACACGTTAATGGGCATACAAATGTGGTTCCTTTTCCCGTCGACTCGTGTGCAACGATCCACTCGTGCATTACATGCACGAGTGGGGATCGGTGCACTCTCGTGATCGGCTTCACCGATGACTCGTGCGTGGTGATCACAACTCGTGCGGGAATAATGCCTTTTGCGCCCTTATTACGAAAAAAACTATTTTGCACAGTAAGAATTCATTTAATATTATTATCAATTAAATTATTATTAGCAAAAGAATATGCGAAATATTTTTCATGACGCTTAAACGTAAAATGCTAAA
>JAPYZE010011041.1:0-12945 GCA_030522805.1 Leptomastidea abnormis
GCAATTAGAGAGGCCGCTTTAGAATAGTTTCCCCTTCTTTCGCTCACCGATTCTTCTTCTCTTCTTTTAATGTATGCTCTTTCTTTCTCTCCCTCTCATTGCACCGCTATTATACCCCACAAACTCATGTGCTTTATACATATCTAATGATATGCCTTCATTAAATTCGTAACGTGAGTGCAATAGATTTTTGAGACTTGAATGCTTAGGATATATAAGATTGATATGTTTAACAGAAGGAGAGGGATTTTTAACGATTTGCCAAAAAAAAAATTTTTTTAAACGATGATAATGAAATGTAATTTGTTAAAATATTTTAATTCTGATTAATTGCTTTGATTGAATGTTTCAATTGTAGATATTTAATGGTTGATTGAACAGTCATTGATTCTGATGCTATTATTGTTATTATTACTCTATAGCGCGTAAATCCAATATTTCAACAATTATAAAAGTAAGAAAAAGAAAGTATACTCCGATCTATAGTCTACTAAGCTTATAGATTTAATTATTGCAGTGTAGTATGGTTGTACTTTTAATTTGTGCTTATTTTCGCAGAAAAATGTAAGCAATCGATTACTGGTTAATTTAGCAAGACGCGTTTATTTTCAATCCTGAAAATAGTTAATTATATCAGTGAATAATAATTTATATTATTATGAGTAATAATTTGAAAAGCTCACCACACTAGGATAATTGTCAAAGTCAAGTCTGTGATGAATACTAGTGAAGGATACCGTAACGAAAAGTATACACTCGTCGCTAGGACCTATATTCAAGTCCTGTACTCGTAGTGCAGTCTCTTTTTTGTCGTACTTTTTCAAATTAGCATGTACTGATATTGTTGTTGTTGTTGATTATGTAAGCCAAAACACCTTATTCTCTCTCTCACGAGTATAGTTATATACCAAGTTGCTTTACCTACGACAGTTTTTCATTATATTCGGTAACTTTCTTATTACCCTATACC
The DNA here is from genome assembly GCA_030522805.1 of Leptomastidea abnormis. Classification (NCBI taxonomy): domain Eukaryota; kingdom Metazoa; phylum Arthropoda; class Insecta; order Hymenoptera; family Encyrtidae; genus Leptomastidea; species Leptomastidea abnormis. The sequence goes on from JAPYZE010011041.1 coordinate 971, forward strand.
GGTTAAAACTTTTTGTATTCGAGAAAATTGAACAAGATGCAGTCTTGGATAAACCTGAGACTCAATTTGTTTGGCAAGTTTTCGGTGTACAAGTTATGGTGGTGGTGGTGGTGGTGGTAGAGTCAAATAGCTTACGCCACAAAGCTTACCCCCTTCCCCCTTTTTGCTGGCATGACCGATCGAGTTTGTAGATCTCCCTATAGCCTTCGTATATATGTTTGTTGCTCTGAACTTTGCTCAAATTTTCGTATAGTTGTCAGATTTAATGACTTGTTATTGTTGAGAAATTGTATAGACGCGGTTAGTAAAAGAATATACTAACAAGAGAGAAAGACCCTTTGTCGGTTTCCTTTCCAAGTTTGAATTTTAGTTTTGATTAGTTTATGCAAGTATACATGTATATATATATATATATATAATCGAATGATCAATGTTTTACTACAGTAGCATTAACCACGGATGTACATAATGATGCTTTCAATATAGTAACCAATAATTTGTGACTCTTTTTCTCTCTGTGCGTAAAAAAAAGAAATTTTCATTGCAAACCAGATAAAATGAAAGTTGAGAGAAAAAGAATAAATACTCTTTTATTATCATAATATAAACAGTGAGAAAAGCAATAGCTATAGTGTGCTAGTAGAATACATATTCCACATAGCATTATAATATGTAAATATATCCGCAGGGTCGGTAAAGCTTTGGAAGAGCCAGGAAGTTAATTGCAAAGCTACAGTAGGTATATAGATACTGTTCGCGATGATATGCCAAAGTGCCACTATATATACGAAATTCCTGGCTTCAAGTATACACATCTATATGCCTATGTGTGTATATAATATTATATATATACAATATACACGTCGTTCAGCACTTGGCAGCTGTGTTTGCGCAAGCCCGGAGCTATATATATATATACTCCGGGAGAGATAAAGCAAAGGTGCACATTAGGCTGATTATTCTCGCGCTAGTAGGTATGTATACTATATATATATATAAAGGTGTACTCTGGGCCACTTTTTTTTATCCCGAGGACACATCACCTCATATCCGGATCTCAGTTCTCGAGTGAGGGGGTTGGCGCTTTGCCGTCGCTTCCAGCTTATTCTCTCCCTCTCTCACTGTACCTTACCAAGAGATGAGCCACTATCTCGACACGTACTCATTTAGCAATTATCCGGACTTTTTTTGCCCACACTCACATTTCGTCTCTAAGTATTGTATAGTGTAAAACTGGTTTGGTGGTTTTTATTCCTTATCAATCGTATGCATGACTGCAGGCCTAACATTGATAAAAAAATCTCTTTTTCCAAGCTCATCAGCTAAAAAATTGTTATCAGTCACAAAAATTTGCGAATTTATTAAAAGCAAACGATATACTACTGGTTGTCGAGTTTTACATTTCTGCATTTCTTTTGTTCTCACCTTAATTTGTTCACCTGTCAAATCCGTTGCTTTACTTTTAAAAAAATATTGAATTAGTGTCGTAGTTGAAGAAAAAGAAGAGTCAAAGGGTTATAAGGGTACTTATAAGGTTATAGACGTTGTGATGTTAATCTTGTAAAGATAGACAACCTGTGTGTTATCACTGATTAGCTGGTAGTTAAAAAAAAAAACTACCTAAATTACCCTAGCTAACGACGTTATTATCACCTTTGATGAGCTTTACAAACTTGTTATTTGACTCATAGATGATTAACGAGCGTCATGGCAAATGCCGTTTACGAGAAATTAGACAGTGTGGGATGGACAGTTTTGAGTACATACTATATGGGGAATGTTCTTTTTATCGCCATTTGATTGACGCTCTTCATATGGATTTTTTTTTTTTTTAATTTTGGATCTGCTTAGCAGTTTGCTAATGAGGTTAGTTTACTCTGCTTTGAAGTGTGTTTACATTTCATTTTGAGCTTGTTTACCGTTCGTAAAATTAAGATACACCAAATCTGGGTTTTCATAACAGAAAAGTTTTTCATGGCAAATTGTAATTCTAAGATGTAAATCCTGCCAATTATAAATAAGAAATTGAAATTAATATTATTTTTATGTAACTGTCACAAAAAATTCGATATATATTATAATCATTTATTTTATAATAAATTTAAAAAGAAAATGAAAAATGTGTTAATTATATTTTCTAAAATCATACTCTTTAATCTTAATAGGTCGATTTATAAAAGTAGTCGGCAACAATCTTGACGAAGGCAGAACTGTAGCCTTTCTTTCATCAGGCCAACAACGATATACGAAATGAACTTCATTTTAAGCAAAACGAGAAGCAGTGGGGGGGGGGGAAGGTAGGTGCAAGTTAGTATAGGAACACCTATATATAAATATAAGCTTGCACATAATATAGAGGCGTTAAGAAGCCTTTCTCCACAAACGAGCCAAGCAATATAATAAGGCCTATATATATATATGCCTCTAACCGTTTATGGAATGAGAGCACAGATTGATCGGACGTCTTTATGCGCTTGGCTCGTCATTAGGGAAAGCGCACCGCGTGAATTATCATCCGCTTCAGTAACAGCAACAACAGCAAGCTTATAAGAGACGATGGAATATACATGTATATACGTGCTGCAGCAAACTCTCCTGCCTCGTAATTACGACTATTAGTATATATATATCCCGACCAGCTTGGAATATATATACCATACCTATATTATACCAGGCCAAGAGAAGAAGAAAAAAAAAGACCCGGGCAATAGAACCGCAGCCCCGCAGGCTTCGTTCGTTTTTTTTTTCACTCATTGCGCAATGCTGTTGCTGCTTCGCGGCCGATTACCGTCAATCTATACTGCGCCCCTATTTTTTGCGTATTTACGATTGCCCGCGTCCGTGAAAATAGAACCAGGGAGTATGGGTGATTTCGGGTCAGAAAATCAGTCAGAAAATCAACGATCTGTATGTAACCTCAGGGGCATGATCTGTCCGACTATTTTTATCCGGCCTAGGATTGATCTAAGCGAAAACCAGTAATACTATAGTAAAAACTTCAGCTCTCTCACTTTCTTATTATGTGGGAATATATATGTATTTATATGGGAGCGTAGAATTCAATTAGCCATTAACGTCGAACGATTGGTAGTGGTACCCCCTTTCTACTCTTTGGTATATATGTAGGTACTCTCTAAAGGATGCGAGTTATTGTAAGCGGGTGGAAAATAATATAAATATAAATACAATCGCCACCGATTATTCGCGGGTAATTAGAAAATTATTTCTCTATTTCACTCGAGGCGACGCTAAGGAGCGCAATTACTTGTGAAGTCGTTTCACTATACTACTCCTACTGCTGCTGCTGCTTTTGCCACTGCCGTTTAAACGTTTAGCTTTCGACACGCGCTTATAATACGCTTATAGATGAAAGATTTTTATCAAGCGATTTATATTTTTTCCTCTATAACGTATACCTATATATGCTTAGTCTCTATATATAATATACACTCTTAACTTCTTTCTTATCCACCTTTTCGCTTTAATAGTAATGATATTGTATTATTGGCGCGTCGATTATATTGAGAATTACTATATATGCCATATGGAAAATTATTATGTTGAGAGAGAACGAGATCTAATATGTGTGCCCTAGTTGCTTCTAAACCTCTCTTTACTTCGTTATTATAACACGTCTAAGGGGGTAAATACTATATTAATGGCTGCTATATAGAAAACTTTTTTTTTCTTTTTTTTTTTTTTTTTTTTTTTTTTTTTTTTTTTTTTTTTTTTTTTTTTTTTTTTTTTTTTTTTTTTTTTTTTTTTTTTTTTTTTTATTTTCTCTTTATCGCGGTGAAACATATTATTTAATAATATATTTCGTCTATAGCTATTATTATTTTTTTTTTTTATAATTAACCTTCGATACTTTAATTATTTTAATATTTTTTAACACCAATGAATATCAAACATGCATTTAAATGTTAATATAATTTTACGTTTCTTTAAAGCTATAAATAATTTAAATCATTGATTTAAATGCTAAAAGCTGTATAAAAAAAAAAAAAAAAAACAGACTTATTTTACAGGTAAGTATGTAATTTTTGTTAAACGTCAATATAAATCGGTCTAAAAATAAAAAAAAAAAAAGAAAGAGATATTTACAGCATTGCAAAATTATCTATTCTTATTCTTACTGCTTATGGCTTATTTCAAATCTAAATATAAATTTACATCGTACGTCGTACATCGGCCTCTACCATCAAATCGATCGATCAGTCGTACGTCTATATATACGATAAGAAAAGCAAACACATATTGGCCAGGTATATAAGCTTCTTACCTCGTCTCTCTCTTTCTTTCTCGCTCTCATCATATAAAGCAAGCTCGGTTCACTTACTCGATGTCGAATAATACGAGCTTTATTAATGCGGGCACGAAAGTGAGATTGAATTAAAAGCTTGATGCTTAGCAAGATGCATTTAATCTTACCTATCAAGCGTATTACTCTCTTTCTTTTATTTTTTCATCTCGTTTATACAGTAAAAAATTTTAAAAGTAAAAAATTGCTATTACTTTGGATAAGACGCGCCGATTTATAATAGTGCAATCGATCTGCCAAGTAAATTATTTTTTCTTATTTATCTGCAGCATAAAATACGGTATCATTCTATAAATTTTTTTCTTTTACTTTTGTGATTAATGGTGATTAAATACATATATACTTATTCGAATACGCGGCACGTATTAAATCGTAATATTAAACAACATGGATATAGTCATTTTTTTTTATATTTACATTATATCGATTTACTTTAGTCATTTTTTTTTATATTTACATTATATCGATTTACTTAAAATATTTATTTTAGATATACCTATTTATACGCGTAAAGATACTTTTATTACGGTTCAAGCTAAGTCATCAAATACATATTTTGTTTATTTTCTTTTTTCTTCTTTCTTCTTTTATTTTTTTCTCGCGTATAACATCGAATATTCAGATATAGTTTACCGTAAAGCCAAAACGCGCTCACCCGCCCGCGGCTGCCCCGTTAAAATTTAACAGAGCCATAATTTTCACCGTTGTATCTCTCTGTATGTGTATGTATGTGTATAGGTGTTCGTATCTCGTGGCATCAAGAGGCATACACATATATAGATATATTTATACCATGTCTATACTCATTCCCTCTTCCTCCTCCCTTCCCTCCGCTAAACTCGTAAATCCTTATAGATCCGACTGGTTCAGCCCGCGTATATCACTAATAATAAATCCCTTTTCGAAACAACCAAACATATAAGTATATCTCACTCTCTTCCAGATTATTCGCTCGGCTTCGCGAGTATTTGATTTTCCCATGCTAAAGTCTGAGATTCTATACACAGGCATGGTTATTTTACAATAGTTGGTTGTGTATGATGATGCCCATACAGGATATTGGTGATCTGTTGTTTGAAAGTTCCAAATTTCAACAATTTTGATTACAGTACCGGTCGTATATGGTACCGTATAAAAATATTGGTATCAAAAATGATAGAGAATTGATCAATATGAAAACAAATCTCAGTAAGGGTAATTTTATTGATACGAAGTCCAGTGTAATTTTTTTTTAAGGAACAAAAAAAGAAACTTAAGTTGAGACTGAGAAAATAATGACGACGGTATAGAGACAAAATTAAATATAAAAGCCCTAAGGGTCCAGCATAATTTTGTCACCACCGATTATTATTACCGATATTCTCTCTTGAAGATATTAAATACAAGAATCGAGAAGAGAAAAACAAGAAGATATAAGTTGTTCTAAAAAATTCTGAAGTAGCGTACTCGCAGCTCTGCGTTAAATTAGAAATTATCATGTCGCTTTACGAGTCACCTCGCTATGTATATATACATATACACAATCTTTCTCTCTTTAACTTTGATCGGTATGCACTGCAAGTACAGGGAGATGAGGCATACATGTACATCCATATATATACAGGGGGGAGGGGGGGAGTGAATAACTGGTTTGTCACGATGGTACCAGGCAAGAGCAAGAGCTTAATGCGCGAGTCGTACGTCCGATTATCACTTGCTTTCCGCACTTACATGGCGTTTAAGATTCTGTCGGCGTTTGCAAATGGACCACCACCAACTAACTCTCTTTTTCTCTCTCATCTGGTTATAATATGCAATGACGATCAGAGTGTGTCTGCGTAGCTTTTTTATTTTGCCTTTTTTTTCTTCTTGACTATATTAAACTCTTGTAATCGTTTATTGATAAAAGGTAATGCGCGACAAATTGATGACTTGATGAGCGATCGTTTGCCTTGCTTTATAAGTATACGCGCTTCTTCTTTATAAGTATAAATATATGCTTTACAGGACAAGATTGAGTGTGTTGCTTGCTGCTGCTGCTGTTGATGATGATTACAATGATTATAATGATGATGAAGAGATTGATTACTGGAATAACGAGTTATGTGCTTTATGGTTAATTCGTTTTACTTGTCATTTTAGAATTTCTAATAGTTTGTTTTTTTTATTACTTCTATAGTATGATTTCCTTTTTTATTTCTTAAAATTTTTAGTAGTAATTAAAATTTTTAAAACGCATTCTTTTATTCGCAGACATAAATAGGTAAATATATAAAGCTCGTAACAATTAAATATTCATAAGCGAACAAAGATGCTGACGAAACAGTTTTTATTTTTTTTTTTTTTATAACTACTGGCAAATCTCTTTTAATATTTCCATAAGCGTAAATATAAAACTTAACGAGTTTTACAAATTCAGCTCGTTTCAGTCTGTCCGTTCATATCTTCCCCGAAACTTTTCCAGGATAAAACTCTCTGAGAGAGAGAGGGAGAGAGAGAGAGAGAGAGAGAGAGAGAGAGAGAGAGAGAGAAAGATCTACCTCATTATCATACAAAAGTCAAAAGATATATAGGTATACACTCATCTCATTCCATTTGTTAAGCTTAATTACAATCTGAATTCGAAATTAATCGGTCAACTATATAACCGGTTACCAGAAGACATGACTATGTTTAGTGTATAGCCAAACTAGCTACGAGATCCTACTCGTTGGGAATAATTATTGCATCTAATGTCATCGAAACTTGCATGCAAATAGCCGTCGATGCACCAAGGCAATGAAAACTCGCTTGGACTGATAACTGCCGGTCTAATAAGAGATGCGCTTTTTTAGCGGTTAGCTTTGTCAACTGGTTTTTAGTTTCTCGGAAGTTCGTGAGAAGTACGACTTTTTTCTCTTTCTTTCTTTTTTTTTTTGCCTACTGCGCCCAAGGCGGCGCCATATCCGCGCAAAAGAGGATAATGAATACGTAATAAGCCGACAGAGTAAGCGGGTGGGCTGCTGCTTATTCGGCACAAAAGTTTCCAAACTGTTACTACTAAACCAGGAGTGGAACACATACACACACATAAAACTATGACGCACTTCTCAACATACAACAACAGCAATAGCAGTGCTATACTAAATTTTGGCAGTAAAACGTTGACCTTCGAGCGTGACTGCAGTCTACACTATATAGCACTGGACTTTAATTAGTCTTCCTTTTTTTTTCAGGACGAAATCACTGTTGCACTAAACGCGCATAATTATAAGTTGTGTGTTAGCCTACGGGCTGTTCATAGGTACGCTCGAGTAAACTTTCATAAATTCATAAATTTTTCAGAAATCACCTGTCCGTTTTCAGACCGTTGGTTGACTCGTTATTACTTGCGACCAATTTTTTTTTTGTTATTATCGTAGTTTAGATAACTTCTTAAAAGAAATTACGTAAACAGTGGGAAATTTTTGTTAATATTTATGAAATATTTCTCAATCAGAATATTTATTATTTATCAAAAGTTGAAAAATAGTTTATTTTATTCTTCTTTGATTCATTCGATGATTGAAATGGTTAAATATAATTAGATTCGCGAGATTAAATAAAAATTAATTGTGAAATACCATATTTATTAACCAATAATTAAGATTTAATTATTTGTAAACTTAAAAAAAAAAAAATAATAAAGTAATTTAATTTGTCCTTCTCTCTTCAGGCAACAGCAACGTATCAGCAGACATAATCTTAGCAGCAGCAACTAAAAGCAGCGAACCAACAACAAAACAGTGAAAAAAAAAAAAGAAAAGAAAAAAAAACGCCAAGGCAATGAAGAGTTGCAGCGAAGGTCTGTTTTAACGCCCGGAGCTTTTTCGGTCGTAACTTGGGAACGTGACCCGAGAGCAGTCAGTGGCGGGTTAGAATAGTTGTGTGCTCACGGGCCCTGCTAGCGTGCTCGTAGCTTCTCTATACGCCCTCCCGTGTAAAGGTACAGGTCTTTCGCAAGAGAAAAGAGAGAAAAAGAAAGACTACGCGAAAATGTTAACGTCGAATAATTGTCTAGTCATTTGTGTGTGCGCGATACGCGTTATTATACTCTAATACTAACACAACAATATATTAGGTTTTTGGTTGGTTTTTATTTATTTTTTTGTAACTTAATATCAATTAATGTGAACGTTTATTTTTAACTTTTTTCGAAACGTTAATTATCTGCAACGATATTTAAATATTTTTATCATCTCAAATTACAAGTTAATGGCGGTTTTTCTGGTAAAGTAAGTTTAATCAACTTAAATGCGATTATTTTCGTAATTCCGTTGAATTCACGTACATATCGTCCAGTGTTTATAAACAGTTTAAGCTTGTATAGCCGTTGACCGTGAACGCGACTTGAGTCCGGTAAAATTTACAAGACGACCTTGCGATAAGGACGTGCGACTTTTTTTTTCTTGCAGACCTACGTCGTACGTAGAGGTAAGACGCAAAAAAAATCAAATAATACGTACATAACATACCGGTATGCATTTTGTACGAGAAAAGAAAGAAAAAAAAGCTTGAGCTTGCAGTTTATCGTGATTTGGTAGGAAAAAAAATTGACTTTAACCACGTGGTTTATTGATAGAAAGGTTAATGCATATATTATCGCGTTTGCTGTAAAAGAGCGCTTTCATCGGAAACATTGTTAATAGTCGTGTTGAGATTTTTATTCACCTTTTGGATAATCTTATCGCGCGACCGATTCTGGTTTCAGGCTGAAGATCACGTGTAGTTTTTGGATTTTTATAATGGGTTTGGAATGTAATTAATTAACTTTTTATTTAATGTTTATACATATTTATTTTAGTAAAAAATAATTTAATTTAAGAAATTTAATTCTAATTTAATATAAATAAATTTATCAATTTATTGAGTTTAGAAATGTATATTGAGCTAATAATTTTATAACATTAGATCTGTAAATTTTAATAATTAGGTACTAATAGCTACGATTAAATAAGCTAACGAATTCTAACGATTTAGTGGATTATACAAGTTAATCATTATCATTTTATTTTAAATTAATCAGAATAAAAATTAAATAAAAATATTTGGTATTTTTAAAAATGAAAATGTATTAACTAAGATAATATGCAACATCTAAATCTTCTATTAACTGGCAATCACATATTAATGAGAAGTGATTTATAATTAAAAACTTGTGAAATAAGAATAATATTCCAATTTAACACAGCTTATCAATTTCATCATTTATAAAAAATATATAAATAAATAGATATATAAATAAAAAAAAATAGAATCTAGCTAAATAATGTAAGTCTAGTTGTATTTTATTCAAATTACACGTATCCTGATTATATCACAATTGCGCTCATTTATATTTCAAGTCACTCACTGATTGAAGAATTAATTAATTATTACTCAAGATATACAGATAATTGTTAATACGTACAAGAAGTTAGATATATGTATAAATATATACACCACATAATATATAGATCGGTAATTATAATCCACTTCTAAGAATCGTGAGTATACGTATCAGATAATTTTAACGTTTTGCATACTTCAACAGTTATTTGAATTTTTGTGTTATGAGAAACCACTTATCAGGGACGTTATCGTTATCGCTCTCTTTCTCTCTCTCTCTCTTTCTCTCGCCAAGCAACAGCAGCAGCAGCAGCTCATTTGTGTGAAGTTCAACCCCAGCTGCACATATTTGGTTTGACCTTGGTGAGAGCATATGCAAGTGCGCATTTTTCTTCTTTTTTTTTCACACATATATATTCAAACTTTATTGCATCTGCACTGCAAAGTCTCTTGTCAGTTCACGCTGATTATATACATATCAGAGTCATCAGTTATTTTTGGTATATTAAGTAGTCATGAGTTTAATTTTTAGTATGAAATGCACAATTTTAATTAAAATAAAAAATTATATTTGGCTTATAGGATTGTAAAAAAATAGAAGAAAATATGTAGAGATCAATATTTATATTCCCGTAAAATTTAAAAATATAAATTAACGAAAAAAGTATTATGTCTTCTAAATTACAATAAAGTTGCGATAATACACAGTATGTATGTGTAACTGGTATTTAAACGAAAACACAAGTAAATTCATCAACAAACGTGCAAGCTAAATCAACAACGAACAACATCGTGGACGTAGAATAATAATAAAAAAAAAACATTTTCTAAAGTAATTGAAATAGAATATCCCGTGAGGCGTCCAATTAAACGAATGAAAACCCGCTTGCGAGAATATATAAGCAAGAGTATAGCTATACGAAAAGAAGAGGAGAATGAGAATAGAAAAAAAAGGCAAAATTCATCTGTGCGGCAGCATCAGCATCAACAGCAGGCAGCAGCAACAGTATTAACAAACGCGAAATGAGAAGCTTGCGGGTGCCTCTGCTGCTGCTGCTGGCCTCGCTTCTCTATCCTCATCCCTACAATTTTTTTTTTAATTTTTTATTTATCCAGTGCAAAGCCGCAATTAGCGGCGTAATTAAAACGATCCCGCATAATCGCCATGGCCGTTGCTGCTGTTGCTGTTATAAACAGAGAGAGATAGAGAGAGAGAGAGAGCATTGGGTTCTGTAGGGATATATAGCACGCGGTAGCGCTAATTACAATGTCTCCTCTTCTCCCATTAGAGCCGTGTATTTTGATCACGATGGTGGTGGTGGTGGTGGTTGTAGTGTAGGCACCAGTGCGATATCAACTACTCCTCTACCCCCCTTACCCTCCCTTACCCTTCCCTATATGTACGGTAAGCGCATCTCTCTATGTAGCAGTTAGCATCAGCTGCAGCTCTACATATAGGTATAATATGTATTCTTATACGTGTAAAGAAGAGAATGATATCGTGACAGTTCGGCGAACGTGAACAGATATCTGTCTGACTTTCTGAAAGTAGCGCTTTATAGCTTTAATTAAGTGCTATTTCTCTCTTTCTCACTTGCTCTCGTATATTCGTGTAGTGATATACCTATAAAATATATACATATATATGTTTACTGTTAAAACTTTGGAATTTCAGGCGTTTCCGTGACTTAACTTGACTTATATCCTTGTATCTATACTAAAACATGTTAAAATATCGTCTTCACAAATTTTCTGGTTTTAGAAGTTGAGAATCGTTGTATGTACAAACTTTACTGACTGTATACCTAATACAGATATAATTAGTTACTTTGTTAATAATTTAAAAGTAAATACAAAGTGTAACTTAAAAGAGACGAAGATAAAAAAAAATGAAAAAAAGAGACGTTTTACGTGAAACGATGTGTATGTATGTATGTATGTATGTGTGTTGTCGAGCAATAAGATATATCTGAAAAATAAGGTACCCATTTCGTTTAACACGCAAAACAATTTGCAAGAGAGAAAGGGTTATAAGCTAATCACGCGAGATTTGCTAAGAAGTCGTGGTTAGAGGGGAGAGAGAGCATGGACAATTTAAACTGTACCGCTGCTTGACGGTCAGTTAGCCCGGAAGCAAATCTGGTATCATCATCGTCATCGTTTTAAAAGGAACGGAGAGGTGGGGTGTATAGGGAGGGTGGAAGTTAAAAGAAGCATTAGCACTAAGCTCCATCTCGTTTCACCAAGAATAACAACAACAACAACAACTCACGACATCTATCTATCTATCTCTTTCTCTCTTTTATTTCGTGACTTAAAAACCAGCACG
>JAPYZE010011067.1:0-12504 GCA_030522805.1 Leptomastidea abnormis
AGAGAGAGAGAGAGAGAGAGAGAGTAAAGAATTTGAAATTTCTATTAAGCCACGCAACCCCCCGGCAATACTAAATAACAGCCATCACCAAACAAATAAATAATTCGTGAGATAATTCTGGCACTACGGTAATATACATTCAAGTCACGACAATCACTACTTAAACTTATACCTTATATACTATATACTATCCTCCCTCTTACCTATTTCTTCTTCTCGTGTCCGTTGTCTCTCGCTCTTTCTCTCTCTGTGTCAATTCTATACATACATACAGATACACCGCTTATCTGTGACGATCGTCGTAAGCTGGCGCACCGTCAAACTTTTAACCGACACGCGCTTCGCTTGTACAGCTCGAGAGCCAAAACTGGGTATTAGGAATTACTCGAGGTCGCTGTATAGTCAGTCAGTCAGTCAGTATAGTGATGCTCTTCGCCTCATGCGCGAGATTAAAATCGAATATGTTATATATGTATCGTTCTCGATCGAAATGAATTAAAGATTAGTAAAGTTAAGGTAGTTGTTGTTTGCTGGTTTTGTTGTTTCTTTTTCTTTTTTTAGTTTCTTTTCATTTGTTATGTTGAGCTAGAGGTTTTATTGATCAATCGATCGAGATTTCTCGCACTCGAAACCGTGTTACGTGCTAAAGCTGACTGATGATGTCGGCATTTTAAGTGGTTATTTATGATAAGCGACACACGTCTGTGGAAGCACGTGCATTTGACATTAAAACTAAAAATAAAAAAAAATTATAAAATATTGTTTATTTTTTTTGATCGATTTTATTTTGTTGTCGTGATTAAATTTATTAAAATTAAAATAATAGTACCTATAGCAAATTGAAATGATGATTTACTAACGCATGACTCTCTTGCGTTAAAAATCATGATCTCAGATCGTGAAATCATCATCATCATCATCATCGACAATTTTACGAATTCTCTTCTCGTCAATGTGTGACACGAACACGACCTGTTCCTTAAAACTACGAAATCAGTATTTTTTTTTATGTTAGATTTCTCTTGACATTCTCAAAATAAGGTCTTCATTAAAATACCTTTGATTTGACGTATTAACCAATTAAAATATTTAAAATCATGACTCGAATAAAGACAACCTACTCTCAAAATTTTAAGTATCTACGTAATTGCGAATAACTTATTTCAATTAAAAAATTTTAAATTCGATATAACTTGCAAAGTATTAACAGTAAAAGGTGGAAAATCCAAAGGATTAAGCAAAAAGAAAAATATGTTTTAACTTGTAGAGCTGGTTTATTACCTTTTTAAATTAAAAGCTTGATATAATATTTTAAAATCGTGCAAATCAAACCATATTAACGATTGAAAGATTTTCATGTTATTAATTCCTATCAGCTGATTGATAATTATTAAAAGATTGTTATTGTCTCTAGCTTGCCGACCGATTTCTTTTTCAATTCACCAAAATCAATTAATAAGATAAGCGCCTGTCAAAACTCCACCACAACCCTAGCACATTTAAAAACTTTTCAAAGTATAGAAAAATTAAATGTCCAAGTTGGTACCTTAAAGCCGGAGGCTTAATAAAGCAACTTTCGAAAATTCCAGCTTCTCCGCAGTCGCACTGACGTCGCGGGGAACAGGTAAACAGGTATGCTCGCTGCAAAAATATAGCTCTGCCGCGAAAATATGCCACTCTCTGACGAGAGAGAGAGAGAGAGAGAGAGAGAGAGAGCTATACGGCTTCCCGCGAGAGACTGTCCAGCTTTTTCAACAGGGGGGAGAGTAAAAGGTAGTAGTATAGACTCGTTGCGACGGATAACACTATATGTGTATACATATGTGTATAAGAATATACGGCAATCCGACTCCTCCTTACTTCCTTCTACCTTTTGCAGTGTCTCCTTCTCTCTTTGCCATGTAGCCGGTTTGCACTTTCTATTGTACGCGCCTTGACGTTATTTATCCCCTTTTACCGCCTCCAAGCCAAGCACGTATAGGTACATAGGTATATGTATGTTGAGTTTCCGGTAGAATTCGGATACAGAGAAAGAGAGAGAGAAATATTGTTTTTGCGCTTAGTTTACGAGGCTTCCATTTAAGTGCATGTTACGAGGATAAATCGTAAAAAAATATATAGCGACGAATTTTTAAAGTCTAATCTCTGAATGGTATTTGGTGATATCGTGGCTAGAATGCTAATTGACGTTATAAATATATTGATAAGTTCAACTGAATCATTAAAATGTGCAATATTAATGTTTAAGAAGCGAAGAAATTCAAATATGTATTATGTAGAGGTAAAAGCAATGAGGATAGAGACAGGTTCATTGTTGATATTTTTCATTTTTCACTTTTATCGAAGCCGAGAATGAGCGACAAACATTAAATTTGATAAATGAATAAACCCTATATCCTGCGCACATAATTTAATCTCACAAAATTTATAATCATTGTCATATATTATGCGTATCCGAGTTACGAGCGACTATAGAGTATTTGGATTGATAAACGTCTCCAATACACGACTATGGCTAATTAATATCAATACATATACATGTGTATTAGTACCTATAATATGCGCACAGCAATATAAAGTAAAATTTATGTCAGTCCGAGGTAGACCACTGTACATTCCACCAATATACATAAGATCCATTGTCATAGTGCCGTTGGCAACAGTATACTTACTCCTAGTACCCGTTTCGTTTGTTAAACAGGCACTAGATAAAGTCTGTATATAAGCGACGGAAACGCCTATGGGCAAACAACACTTGCTTCAAAATCCTGTTCGACTGGGGTGATCATGCACACATACACATAGAGAAATGATCGGCTATTATATACGTCGAGGCGTTGCCAAGCTCGAAAACGCACACTTTATATTATGAGCACGCATACACACACACACACACACACACACACACACACACACACACACACACACACACACACACACACACAAGTGAGACCTCCAGGCGCGTAAAAGCGTCGGCGTCATCGAACGCCGCATTGCTGCTATTTCCGGCCGCAAATTTTCGATATATCGGTTGCCAACCGCGTTCCTGCCTGGCTGCTATACTACCTACTGCCGCAAGCTCTTAAACCATACACCACACAGTAAAAGATTAGCCTATTCTTTATCCTCTACAATATCTTTGTGCTATTAAAACTTGACTTTTAATATGCATTATATATTTTCGAAATTGAATCAAAAATAAAAAGAGAAATATAAATAAATAAGTAGCTAATGCATTGAGCTTGCATAAAGTAAACACGTTTATCGAAACTGACTCTGCACTCAAATTATGTAGCGCCAAAAGATAGATAAAGTACTCCTCACAGAGTAACATCAAATTTTACAGGCGAGAGGCGCGATTTTACGCTAGTCTAAATCCACTAGCAAACAACTCGGCTCTCTCTCTCTCTCTCCTCGAATCGTTCCTCGATAAAATCCACCCACGTTGTTATTATTACACGCGGCTATAGAGCAAGACGAGAAACATACACACATATACACACGTAGACTTTAAAGCGGCTCGAGCCGGCGCTGCCGCGCGCGATAAGACTCATCATTTAATTCTACCCTATATCCTTTCCTCCTCTCCACCCTCTTTGCTGCCTGCCCCCCTCTGCTCGTTCTCCCAACATCTGCTTCATCTCGGCACTCGTTATTTCGCCTCTCGGTGTATGCGCGCGAGCGCGCGTGGAGGCCTGCATGACATCAGCTGACTGACGCCTCTCGCCTGCATCTCGCTTACACTATACTCTCGCAGCTTGCTGATCTCTCTCAAATGTGTATATTGAGCTGGTCTTCTTCTTCTTCTTCTTCTCAGCAAACTTGGCTCTAATGAGCGCCAGTATACATACATACATACACGCTGGAGTACTCGAAAGCATCGACGTGCCTCGTCATTCGCCGTATAGTATGTGCGTATGTACTTGAATTATATGAAATGTTACTGGCTGTTTTGCGAAGTTCTTCAATTTAACTTCGAGTACATGCCCGATGTGCTTTTTTTATATTTTATCACTATTGCTGTTATTATTATTATTCGTCAAGGAATTTTGTATCGAACTTTGATGTGTGGAGAAAATGCCGAGTGGTGGTAATTGGAAAATTAGCAATTTTTAATTGCGTTTGAATGATGCCCTGAGGCTTCAAGTGTTTTGTAAATATTGGCTCTTATGGGAGCTTGGAATAGCTTAGTTGGTAGAACGTATGTGGAGACTTCGTAATCCACAGGTCGTGGGTTCGATTCCCTCTGGTGTCCGACGATTAAGCTATTGTACGAGCATTCACATGCCAAAATACGCCCAGTAGAGTGTGAAAATGGCTTAATTTAAAAAAATGCATTTAAAGTTTCATTCACAGTCGTGACAGTCGTATTTTAAGTAATACCTAGCTTTTTATAGAATGTATATTTTTGCAAACAACAATTAAAAATAAAATTAAAGAAAAAAGAAGAGTAATTACTTGAAAATATTTTTTTATTTTTATTTAATTTTATAATTAAAGACTTTTAGCCGATTTTCCAAGCAAACTCGACGATGTAATTATGTACCTAGACATGTGACGAGAGCTCCTTGTTCGTTATATATAGGATCAAAGTAAGCGCAAAAAAGGAGACGAGAGGAATTTCATTGGTGGAACGACCTAATGGTATAAAAGGATACGTAAAATGAAAAGTTGAAAAGAGGTGTGTGTAGGCGTTAGCAAACCAAAAAAGAAAACGACTGCTTTTTTTTCTTGATGTATCATTAATTTTACGAGTCACTTTGTCGTATGGTCGATTTATACTTGTCACTTTTTTTCTCGTTAGTTTTTTTTTACTTTGATTTTTTTTTTTTATCAAGGTACGTGACTTCGTAATTTAGTTTTACTTACTTTATTTTTATTAATTAGAAGTGGAAATCCAATTGACTAACGGAAAAACATAATTAACAATTTAAAAATTGCTTTGATTATACATTCAATAAATGTACAGTTTCAAAATAAGTATTATATTCAGTTGGTAATTGAAATATTTTTCAATAAAATTTATCGATAAATTTATGTCCCAATTAGAATAAAATTTAACAAAAGAGTAACCTTGCAGTTTTAGATCAATTGAAAAAAAATATCAAACATAATTAAGAAATATAATTAGACATTTGTTCTCGTCTTATTGAATGTAATCGCGTTGTTGCACTTTGTTATTTGTCTTATCATTATATAGCTGCAGACATCGTCGCAAAATGTATTTGTTTACTTTCGATAACTGCATAATCAAGAGTTTGGAAAAAAATTTAAATATCACTGTCGAGCATTTACATTTTTTAACATCAAATGCGACAATCTTAATATTATTTTTTAATGAACTTTTATTCATTTTTCAATTTTTCTTTTATTGTAACATCAATAATTTAAATAAGCTAAAATTCTAACAAATACTGTTTAAATGTTTTTTGTAAACTTCTGGAATTCACGAAATCTATTACTTGGTTAAACCATTATAGCCTTTCTTATTTTTTTACAATCTTTAAAAAACACATAACGTTAGATAAAAAACAAAAAACATCTAAGAGTTGTAAATGAAAATCTCGTTTCCAATAGCTCATTCATTTAATGTGTTAACGTTACTAGAAATGGAACTACCAGTCTTAGCAATTCTAGAAACTAAGATTCTCTCTCGCATCTTTTTTTTTATAATATATATACTGCAAGTAGTGTATATATTATACGGCAGAATTTTTTGTTTCTCAACGAAAGTTAAAAAAACAGGCTTTCATACCTGGCAACCATATAATGCTTCAGCATTATTTCTCTCTTACTCGGTAGTTCATTTAATTTCGTACCGTTTACACTTTAAAAAAGCCGACGTTTTATTAAAAGGAAAAAAATAAATAAAAAGGCCAATATCATTTTGAAAAAAATTAAAAGACAACTTTCGCGCTTTTGAGCACTGGAAAGAAGCTGTGTGTATAACGGATCAAAATTAAATTGCTGGCGTGTGAAAAGAAGGGACACACGAAAATTAAGTTTGCTCTACCCACATTCGTAATCTTACCATATAACACTGTATATTACAGAGGTACGAGCTCTTCATTCGCGAGTTTTAAGCTGGACCTCAGTTGTTATTTGAGCATGTCCCACGTAAATATATACCTCATCATCATCACAGGAGACTGTTGACTTTACCATTCCTCTTGCCACCTCACCTCATCGATCATCCAGCTTCTTTTTTTTCCTTTCTCTCAAATACACGTTATAGTTTCACCGCTCATCAGTAGCAATAACCAGTCTCGGTTAAGTAAAGTATAAGCAGACTAGGAAGTTACGTATATAGCTCCTGTGTGTTCCGACCAGCACCTCTGATTCTTAACTCGAAAATTTCGTTCTATAACGACGACTCGTTGCGGTGATAGTCGAGAGAGAGTAAACGAGCAACTTGTTGCTGAGTCGAAACGTAGATGCGAGGTGTGTTAGTGTGTACAGCTTGCTCAAGCCAGTGGCAATTTAGTCGCAGTTTTTAAGACGCAGTAAAAGTCATCGTCTTTCTCTGTTTACGCTAAACATGATGTCACTTTGCAAATTTAAGTTATGTAGCTGCCGAGAAAAAGATGAAGAAAATAAATGGTTTAGAATAGCTTCTCAAGGTTTCGGCTGTGCTGTAGTAGATGTGACACGTTGACTGTACCCTGTGATCTTCGGTAAGCTCTCTTTCTCTTTTAGCCACGAGGCTGCAAACTATTGTTTTTAAAATATGATTCTGCTTATGCGAGGTTGCACAGCAGCACGTTTGCAAAAAAGAAAAGAAAAGATAGTGATGAAAACCTGAGCCACACCTGGATCCATTGCTTCCGCACTGCAGGCTAACATTATTCGACGAACTCTTCTTCTCCTGCGACATTATTCATCCTCGTCGTTTCATAACTGCAGCAGTTCTGCCGGTCAATCTCACCTTTTCTCTGCCAGACTCTCAAATCACTGGAGCGCGAGCCATACAGAGCGTCGTCGTCTTCTTTCAATCTTTCCAAGTGAAGACGGGTCTATGTAATAACAACGCGGATGTAAAAGTTCAGCCTCCACCTCTGCTGTTTTTTATTACAAAAAAACAGCAGCTCGTTCACTTCGACCGCCCGAAACATCCTCGACAATCGGACTTCTGGATCTTTGCCGTATACTATTCCTGCTGCAAAAAACGTCGCGGTTGTTTTGCCCGAAAATAGAAGCAGAGGCACGTCACGAGCAAACTATATGAATCTCGGAATTCAGTAGTATAGCCTTTAAGTGAGGAGAATATAAAAATCTACATGAAAATGTGTAGGCGGATATATGTATATTTTGTTGCAAGTTTCTTGCTTTACAATCGTCGGAAAAGTAGTTGAGATTAACTTACTTGAGGTTGCAAGACGAAACAGAGAGATAAACGTGCGAGAGGAAAATTGGGCCAGATTAGTGGTGTACTTGACTGCAGTAATGCATGCCGTTTGTAATGTTGGAAGGAAACTTAATATTTTATGCGAGATTGAGCTTTATTCCAGAGAGAAACTTGATGTCATAAATATTTTTATATGTATACGTGATTATTATTAATATCAATGTGACTACCTTCTAGCGCTTATAAATTTTTAATTAGCTCTATCAGTTGGTGTCGTTGGAATAAGAAAAAAAGAAATCATAAAATTTTTGCAATTTCACAAAAGAATTTTTATTTTTGAAAACTTGACGGAGTTGCAAGTCTTAAGTAGAAGTTTAAAAATACATATCTGGCTTGAGAGACGTAGCTTTAAAACTGCCTGGGAATTTTCGAGTTTGAAATAGAGTCAAAGTTCCTTGGGAAATATTCATCCAAGAGAAAAAAAAAGAATTCACGCTCTTACATTATTGTTTTTACGTAAAGTTATATATACGCGTATACAACAGTTAAAAACGGCACACATCAAATGTTTTCAATATTTTATAAACGGTACCTTAAAATAAAAAAATAAAAAAATTATCCTGTATGCAAAAAAGAAAGATCTAAGACGCGTTGTCGTAATAAAAGCTCTTTTATCTTTTTGATTTTTTTAAAAATAGACACACAGAAAATCGTGTTAAGTCTCGCAAATCTAAAACATTACATGCAAAGTCTTTCTTCGTCAAAATTTTGCTGCAAAGTCTTGGCATCTTTGTTGTAAGATATCACACTTTCCCATAAGCGAGCAAAATGCGCCATATTTTCAAAGTTTTTCTATATAACGCAGACTTAAAGAACGAGCATTCCACGAAATCAAACTCTCTCGCTTCCGCAAAAGAAAGCTCAGCAATCGAGTCAACAATCCCACATACGTCAGTCTCCTTAGTTAGACTTCCGTCACCTCTCCACTCAACCAACGCAAAAAAAAGAAAGAAAAAAAATTGCAATAAAGACAAGAAAATATACTACAGGAGCTGTGCTGCTGTAAATACCAAAAAAAGGGGATATATAAATAAATATCTTAAGTGGCGATCGCGAAAAAGTAAGTCTCCAGTCTTCGCAAACGCGAGAGAAAAACAAAGCGGCAAAATATCCCAAAGCTCAGTTAGTAGGTCGTCGCTGGCATCTTCGAAAGTTTGTTGCTGCTGCTGCTGTTGGGTGGCTCTTCGTTACCGTCGTCATCATCGGTATACAAGACTATCGAATACGGAGTTTGCTGGAAGGAGAAAGAAAGAAAGAAAGAAAGAAAGAAAGAAAGAGAAAGAGGACTAAAGGGGAGTTGGAGTATAAGCAAGAGAGTGAGAGAGTACCGTTCGCCGGGAGAACGCCGGCGACTTGCCTTTTACGGAGCGAGCCGCGCGCGCTTGCTCGCTCGCAAGCATGTTATATACTCCGAGGGAATGCGCCCCGCTACATTATATGCCGGTCAGCGGACTCTTGTAGATATGTACGCGTTTCGATAACTAAAACGATATATCCGCTCTGCTGCAGAGGCGCGATGGAGAGAAGCCTTCTTTTTTATTTCGATGCTTCTTCCTTATGATTTTGCTTAATATTTATACCTGCAAAGCGCGCTTGAATTGATTTTTTTTTTTTTATTTGAATGATATTGAGGTTGCAACTTTAAAATATCATCGTATACAGTGCTCATTTGAGCTTGTTACTATCTGATCTCACGAATAAGTGTTCCGATGATTCAGTCTTTTTTTTTTCTGCACTACACTCGACGATTCACCGATTAGTTCAAGGACGTATGCGGCATATAGAGAGACACGCGTGCGAGGCTCGCGCTAAATTACGTCAACGCGTTGTTGTGCTCTCAAGCTTTCAAGCTCTCTCTCTCTCTCTCTCTCTCTCTCTTTGGAGCTTTTTTGTGATTTTTAACAAGTTTTCGCGAGCTATCTCCGGTAATTCAATTATTCATTTTTATCGTCAATCATTGCTGAAATTAAATATTTGTATAAACAGTGAAATATCAATAAAATGTTATTTACATCTACGCAATCGAGAATATTTAAAACTACTAACTATTATAAAGAAAGAAAAAAAAACAATTGGTCACACGAGAGAATAATTGATTTTGCGGTAATGGTAAAAAAAAAAAGAAAAAAGTACATGCAACCGCAAAGCAATCTGCATCTTCTTTGCAGTAAAAATACTAAATTCGCATAACACAAAACCAGGACGAACTGCGAACTTGACAGCGCATGTATAGAAGCTTAGGAGTACAATGAGTCACAAAAAAAAAAGAAAAAAAATATCTCTATCCTGCTCGTCGATCCTCCTAAACATGGATTCTTTCGTGTACTACATAAGCCAAGCGCGTAGAGAAGTAGATATATAGTCAGTGAGTCAGCTAAAATACACACACACACATTATAGCTCCTCTCTCTCGCTCACTCACTCGGCAAATCAACGCGTCTAGTTTTATGCATATTAGGATATAGGATTCGTCTCTCGCTCGTTCATTCCTTGGTTTTCTCTGTATTTTCGTTCTCGTCTCTCGACTAAGCAACAGCAAGAGAGACTCTGATGGCGCTATGTCGAAGATTAACGTTCACGAGAAACGAGTCATCTTACTGTCCGTCCATACAAGACTACCGATTGAAATCTCATTTATTCCCCCAAGCTTTAAGTTCTCTTTTCCTCTCTTCTTCTTCTTTCTATCTCGTACATATAACGAGTCACTCTCTCACGCAGATCTAAAAATTCTTTCCTTGCGTGTATGTTGTATGTACATACAACATGTTGACTTGTCCATTTGAGAATAGCCATCAAGAACCGCAGTTTTACTATCATCCTTAATAGGTATAAGAAAGGACGACTTTCTGTTGCTAGTCTATAATGAATACGTAAACACACGGCCTTGCAGAACAAAAAGATGTCACATGTGGCGAGCGTTTCATAGAATGCAGCAGCATCTTTGCTGGACCGCGACCGCGGATAAAATAAAGTTGAGAGAAAGCAGTCCACCCATCGTCGATATGACCAATAAACGAAGGAAATTCCAAGTTTTACTGATACTAGTAAAATTTAAAAAATGTTCATGGGCTGTATTTGTCGCTGAATATCTGTTATTCCTTTTGGTCAAAATTTGCGTGAAAGCTAAGCAATGGTGTCCTGCATAGCCATACTCTTACTACCCAAATAAACTGGCATCGTGTGTGTGTGTGTGTGTGTGTGTGTGTGTGTGGTGGTAATCTATTATATTAAGCAAAATGAGAAATGACTTATTGAGTTAGCTTTATAGTAAAATACACACGCGACATAAACTCTGGTGAATGTATATATAAACTGTCGTTTGACGCGTTACGTTACGGCGTTTTATCGTAAAATGTGCAATTAACGTCGGAAATTGATTTTCTCATAATATAGTCGTAGACTCATATGAATGCTCGTGTGCAGCTTAAATTTTAAAATGAACATGTAAATGAAAAGCCTATAACAGGACATATTACTTAATGGTAATATAAAGACTTAAAAGAGAAGTAATTATTAAAAAGAAATATATAGTTGCTATATTAATTTTAAATTAATATAAATATAAAAAAGTTGTCGTATTATATAAAGCATATATAAATTACAGTTGAAATTAAGATACATTCGAGTATAATAAGTGCAAGCTTTTACAAGACACTATACTTATACACGCATACATACATACAGAACACAGAGAAAGAGCATGATGCTCAATCAAATGTAATTATTAGACTCGGAAGACGACTGGAGAAACAATTAGTAAGGCCTCCGAGTCACCGAGAGACAGAAAGAGAGAGAGAGAGAGAGAGAGATAACTTACCTTGCCATTTTCTCCTTCTCCTCCTTCTCGTGCATCATCCATTCTTGACCAGACCCATTAACATAATTATATTTAACTACGCCCCATAATGTTTTATCCCAGTACGTATATAACAAGCCTAAATTTTGTAATAATTTGCGCGCTATAATATAGCTTGAAATATCTCACGATTAAAAAACAAAATAATAATAAAAAGAAGCAAGGTCATAATTAAACGAAACAACAAAGAAGAAACAAAGAAAAATTTCAAAAAAAGTACACACAAAAATACTCGAGTATAAAGCGTAAGCTCCATAAATTAAAACTCTAATCAAGGCACCTGTTGAAAAGCAAAATAGCCACGTATAGAGTCCAATTTTGCGCATAACCCATATTATATATATACAGTCCATATATCAAGATAAAAACCACTATACCTATTCCGTCGCGCTCTCGTTTTTCTCCTCTCATTCTTGTGGCGCGCTGCAATTATTATTGCGCAATACGAGAATAATTATAATTTCGGCAGCGAGAAGAGATAGAGAGAGAGAGAGAGAGAGAGAGAGCAGCTACTCGTAATTAGCTGTCGTCAAACTCCCCTTCACCGCACTGCGTATAGATATATGTAAAAAAGCCTGTATAATCATAACTGCCGCGTTTTCGCGCGTCGTGTCCACTACCAGTACCACCACTAACCAGAGGAGAAATGCCAGCGAGGCGTTTAATTAGTTAACGCACGTATATAAGAGGCCCCGGCGAAAGTATTTATTTCGCGGAAGCAATCCCCTCCTCCTCCTTTTTCCTCTCTTTGAAAAACGGGATATACGCACGTCACGAGGAAGAGAGAGAGAGAGAGAGAGAAGAAAAAAGTAGTCGTGGGGGGTATTCGAGCGAAAATAAAAAAAATGATGTAGGTACCTATACCAAGCTTTTTTGCGAATACGCATGCATATCTCTACTCGTAATAAGCCAGCACTGGCGCGTGTATATATAACGTCCTTTAGATCAGCTATCTCGAACCAGTTTATATTCGCGATCTCTCTTATTCTCGTTCTATAACTATATATGAAATAGTTGATATTTTTATTTCTCCGCCCCCCTTTCCAATAAACATATAAATAAAATCGTGCTTTAATTGAATCATATTCGAACTCGATGTACGTACATATATATATATATATATATATATATATATATATATATATATATATATATATATATATATCTAGCTAATTTATATTTTAAACACACACACCAACTACACGCGCATACGCGCTCAAGATAGGTAGACGTACAGACATGC
>JAPYZE010011071.1:0-18265 GCA_030522805.1 Leptomastidea abnormis
TATATATATATGTATACATATACCTATGTATGTACAGAATAAAAATCGATGGTAAAAAATTGAAAAATTAAACAGAAAACAATAAAATGGAAAGAAAGAAAGAAAGAAAGAAAGAAAGAAAGAAAGAAAGAAAGTAATGTAAGAGTTATTGGTGTTGGCACTCGATGTATAATCGGTAATCCGCACTACTCGAGAACGACCGGCTGCTGAGTATCGGCACCTGCCCAGATTACAAAAAATGTATTCATCGGTGCTATATCGTCTCTATACATAGCCTCTCTCGCTTCACTATACACCCGCAGCTACATTGCAAAGCAACGTTCTTGAAAAGCCGCTCGAGGAATCGTTGAATTGGCACGCAACTGCGTAGCTAAAGATGAGCCGGCTCTTTAGCCCTTGAAGATGTTCCATAAGCTCGAAGGCTTCTTTGCTGGATGAGTTGCTGCTGCTGCTGGCGTCCTTCTTCTTCTCCTCGTTTCTCCCGCATATACACGTGCACACAAGAAAGTACAATCCGTACAATTTGCAGCAGCGAAAAAAGCTTGCTTTGAGACGATGGATTGTCCTCCTTATTAGATCCAGTAGCAGTGATGATGGTAGTAGCCACAGAAAAGTTAAAAGCCGTTGTAGTGGTGGTAGTGGATATTTTTGTTGTTGTTGCTGTTGTTGTACAAATAAGAAAATTAGTATCAGATGCAGCAGCAGCAGCAGCATTGTCATCAGTCGAGGGGGATGGGCGCGATCGTACGAGTCTTGCCCAGCAGCTGTAGTAAGAGCAGGCCGCAACAGCCTGGTTGGCGGTAGTGGCAGCAGGCGGTGTCAGGCGACGGAGGACGAGCGCAAGACCGGAACGCCGGAGCCGCTCTGGCCGGAATATTAGTTGGCGACCAGGAGGTGCTGGTAGTTGCTGGCGGGGTAGGGCGTGACCGAGCCCAGGCCAAAGTTGTTCAAGCCGTCGACCAAGGCGGCCTTGTCCGCGGTGCTCTGCTGTTGCTGCTGCTGCTGTTGCGAAGCGGCAGCAGCCGACGAGCCAGAGCTGGATCCGACCGCACCCGCGCTGCCCGAGCCGATCGGGCCCAGGCCGCCTGGTGCGCTGCCCGTTGCCACAACCGCGGAGCTCGCCTGGGAGCTGGCGTTGCCCGTCGCCCCGACGCTGCCGTAGAACTGGTGGCCGATCGTGCCCGGGTCGAAGTACGAGGAGGGGAAGGCCTTGGCCCCGGCGGCGTAGAGCTCGCTCGCACCGAGGTAGCCGTTGTGGGTGCCAGCTGCTGCTGCTGCTGCTGCGGCGGCGGCGGCCGCTGCGGAGTCGAACATGTTGCGCAGCGGAAACTGCGGGTGGTAGGGGGCCGCGGGTGGGGCCTGGTGGAAGAAGTAGGCGCTCGGGTCCCCAGCTGCCGCGGCTGCTGCGACCGCGGCTGCGACGTGCTGCCCGTGGCCGTTGACTGCGGCTAGGCCTGGGGATAGGCTGCGGCTGATTGGCGAGCCCGTCTGGGAGACTACTGGCAGGCCGCCTCCTGGCGTCTGGGGGCCCTGACCGATTGGTGGCTGCTGCTGTTGCTGCTGCGAGGGTGGCTGTTGATGGTGCTGCTGCTGCTGTTGGTGATGATGGTGGATCTGCTGCTGCATGGCACGCTGCTTTATGTAGTTGGAGAACTCGGTAGGCGACATTCTAGAACAAAAATAGAAGAGTAGGGCTCGGTTTAGAGTAGAGTAGACATTGACAGTGATATGGCACACTTTTATTTAAAATCGGATGAAGTTTAAAAAAAAAATCTTATGAAAATGCGTATTAATCATTTGCGAACGCAGTAACTATGTATTTATGTGATATTTTTGTTTACTTAAAATTTTATATTTAAGCATTTTTGAAGTAAGCTTTAATGTACATTTTGTATCATTTCATTCTCTTTTTTTTTTTTTTTTTTTTTTTTTTTTATTTTTTTTTTTTTAATGTTTAATTTTTTTTTTACGAATAATGAAAAGTTGCTCAAAAGCGTTATTATCTTTTTTTTTTTTAACCGCAACTAACAATAATTGATTGCGTACGTCTTTTGGCTAATACATGTTTTCATAAAATTTTGTAAAAATACGAGTTGAGAGAGTAAATATAGGTACCTATATTAAAACGTTTAATTATAAATGTATGAAATTAAAAAAAAAAGGACAGAAACACAAATTTCTTTCCGAACTAGATATTTCGAGAAGAAAAAAATAAACAAGAAAATAATGAATTTTTAATTTCATGAGATAAACTGATCGCGTGGTGGTATATAGCGTGATGATCTGATTTAATTCAGTTGAATCTGAGAAAGTGAATTATGCAATTTGTGGTGAGCAAAAATTGAGTAGGATCGTAAGATTTTGAACGGTGTTAAAAGCAGCAGGCAAGGCAAAGATGACGTACCTGTTGGCGCGCTTGCTGCTGGTCTTGAGCTTGGTGCTGCCGAACTTGGTCTGAGCGAAGGTGGCGGTGGTAAAGGTGAGGGGGGCGGTGGATCGGGGCATGAAGGCCGGCACCGGGCTGGGCGAGCCCTTGAACGAGCCCGTGGCTGCGGCGGCGGCTGCCACTAACGGCGTGGGCGAGGGCGCGGAGGAGGAGCCGGACCCGTGACCCGCGGCAATAGCAGCCCCTGTCCCAACGGAGTTGTTCTGCTGTTGCTGCTGTTGTTGATGCTGCTGCTGCTGGGGTCCAAGAGAGCAGCCCGGGGCGGAGCCGGTGCTCGCGCCGCTGGACATGGACGCGCCGCTGGGGAAGGGCGAGGTCGACTTCGGGCTGAGGCTGAGCCCGCCGAGCGAGCTGCCGACCGCCTCGATCGGCCGAAAGCACTGGGCCTCGGGGTTGAAGGTCTTGGTGACCTCCCGGTCGGCCGAGGACTCGTCGTGCGGGTCCGAGCTCTCCGAGTACAGGATCTTGACCTGGCTGGTCTCCCCGATGCGGTAGCTCACCTCGCCCGGGTCGATCCAGACCGCGAGCTCGGCCGGCAGGTTCTCCAGGATGTCCTGGATGGGGACGCCGCTCTCCTTGGCCGCGCGCTCGAGCACCGGGTCGATCGGGTCGCCGGTCTTCAGGCAGCGGAAGGCCGAGCCCTTGAACGGCTTCTCCGGGTACCAGTGGCCCTTGAACTTGTCCTTTAGGGCCTTCTCCAGCTCCTCCCCGAATATGTTGACCCGCCGCCTCGGCAGCTTGTTGTACAGGTAGGATATGATGAAGTTCAGCGCCATATGCACCTCCATGTGCATTTTTGCCTTTGAGAAGATAATTTTCGGGCTGAAGCTGTGGACGAAGAGGCTGGCGCCGACGGATGATCCACCACCACCACCGCTACCACCGCTACTCTTTCTTCTACTGCTCCGCCCAAAGCGGATCGACCTCTCGATTTTTGCCGGAGGCTTTGACTCCAACCTCCTCGTACTATCGATGACGGCAAACTCAATGATGACAAGACACCTCCTCTCGGGATCGAGTACCAGAATAACACCACGTTTTAATCTGAAATAATATAAATGGTTAATATCTTTCGACTTATATGCTTTTTTTTTCTATTTAGAACAGTAAAATGGCAATGACTTTGAAAAGTGAACAGAATATTCCTTACAAAGACAATAATAAATTAACTTATATCAGGTTGCTTCCTCTCTATATACCTATAATAAACTTCGCATGTGTCTATCCCGCGTAAACAGTTTTAATATCGTATTCAGATATTAAAAATATATTTTTTATATTTTCAAGATAAAAAAATTAATTCCTTAATATCTTTTAACAATGTATTGAAATTTTTAAAGATAAATGTAAAAGATCGTCTTTGCTTTCAAGCAGATCAGACACGATTAATTTATAAATCTTATGAATTTCTCTGTAAAATGACTCTTTTATATTGATACCTGTTAATAATCTGCGATCATTATAAAATAAAATGCGCATTTACACATCATACTAATATTAACAGTAAAAATAATCCAATAACAACAGTAACAACAACAACAACAACAATAATAATTGCTTTAAAATTTTTACTGAGAAAACCAAATCATTGATACAGATATCTCTCGTTTAATCTGCCTGCTCCAGAGCATCAATATATAAATTATCACGTCACATATCTAATAAAACATATCGCGTCATAATCGCTGAGCCTCAAAAAAGTACTACTTAAACGATAAGGGAGAAAGAGTGAGAGAGAGAGAGAGAGAGAGAGAGTAATAGAAAATAAGCGGAAAAAGAAATTAATTAGCAATAAGTTTGCTAGCCGGGAGAGACTGAAATTTCATCGCAATGAAAACGACTGCAGAGAAGATGTGATGCTTGTATAATATAAAGTTCAAGAACGGCGAAATCCAAGTAAAACTCGATGATGATGGCAGCGGTGGAGGTGATGGTGGTAGTGGTGGTGGTAATTAAGGGTCAGGTTTGTCAAGGGAAAATTAAAACAAATTTCGGAGCGTTATAAGTGGAGGGGAGCCGATGAGTCAGTGCCATAATCCGCAGCGACAGTTATCTCCGTCGTGGTGGGCAGTTGCGCGCTTCATAATTTTCTCCCGCCCATTTCTTATTACCCTCGCCAGCTCATCCTGAACAGAGTATTATATTTACACTCTTTCTCTCTCTCTCTCTCTCTCTCTCTCTCTCTCTCTCTCTCTCTCTCTCTCTCTCTGCTCATGCTCATTTCTCGCTATCGCTTTTTTTCTTACTTCCTTGCGCATGTAACGTAAAAACAATTTCTCGCGAGAATAGAAAAACCCAGCTTTCTGCGGTATATCTCGCGGAAACTTCCTACCTGCAATAATGTCCTCACGAAAAGAGAAAAACAGAGACTAAAAAAAAGAGAGAGAAAGAGAGAGAGAGAGAGAGAGAGAGAAAGAGCAAATACGAGATAGGAAGGAGGATTGATTTTTGGGCGTTTCCAAAGGCGAATAGCCCAGGTTACTGCAGCTTTTACTTTCTTCCGTCGCAATTCCTCGGGAGGTCACTACGACGATACAGACTCGCTTAGAGAATCTCAGCCAAAATTCGAGTTTGCGAAAAGAAAATCAATTTTCATTGTGTAAGGTATGTTTTTTAAAAGGTAATACGTAAATCTGTCGCCATTTATCTTTCCTCGAATATATTTTCCAAAGTCGCAGCAAGAAAACAACCATCTTAGAAAAAAAAAAAAAAACAAAAATAAGAAGCCTTTGGAACAGCTTTATCTATCGATTCAAAGTCCCGTGTGATAGTTTTCCTCCACATGTGTGGGTATATTGCAGCGTATGGACTTGGTCTTTGAGAAACTTCCCAGGCGTGCCGGGTCGTCTTTGAGAAGAAGAAGAAGAAGAAGAAGAAGAAGAAGAAGAAAAAAATATCAATCGTCGGCTCTGCGGAACTTTCGAGATCTAATAACTTGCTAAAAAGTCGGAAGGAAAAGTGCGTGCTTTCTCCTCAACGGCGAAGATAAACAATTTTTTTTCCATATCTTTCTCTTGGTAAAGCCGAAAGAAACAGTTCTTCGCGAGGCACTAGACTCGCGATGGATTCGCGCAAACATTGAACAACTTATACGCAAGAGACATACAACGGCTGTTGCTGCTGCGGCTGCTACTGGCTTGCTTGACTGCAAAGATTTTCAAAACTTTTCTCGCTTCTTGGCATAGCCGTGCAGTCTTTTATGTTAATTTAACGGCCCGTTTACAGCAAGACTCGGAAAATACGGGCATATTTCGCATCGTGATCGGAAATATGTATTGTTGGTAACGGGGTGGCTTGATATTGCTCAAGGGTGAGAAATAACGTTTTATTATTTTGAAAAATTGACAAATTTTTAGTATATTTACCAAAAGCCTATATAGAGCCTAGAGTAATTAAAACACATCCAATACGTTTTCATTAGATTTGTATTCAGGCGCGATTAGCACGGCATGACCTCGTGAATATAATACCACGCGAGTAGCACCAGCAGCAGCCGCTACCACCGCCGCCTCTAGGGGCATTGACCTGTTTAATGAAAATATAAAAAGAGAAGGAACGAAAAAAACTTGCCTATTCGGTAAAAACCGTGTCATCGCAAGCATAAGCTGTTTTAGCAGATGGGAGTAATTTACGAGAAAAAAAAAATATATATATATAAAGTTTAAAAACGACGAAACTTTGGCTCGCGTATTTTAATTAACGTGCATACGTACTTGAATTGAAATATATAAATATCTATAATTATGGGTATAGGTATACTTATGTATCGTAAATGACCGAAACTTCGATAAGATAAAAAATAAGACTTGAGCAGCAGCAGCAGCAGCTTCGGCAAAATAAATAAATTTACAAGCCAGATAACTTTTCAACTTCGTAAAATATACAGCTGATTGTTTAATCAGTTGATGGCGGATATCTGGTTCTCCTGCCAATTTCCCAATATGAGTTTTACATTTTAACTCGTTGGTAAAAAAAAAAAAAAAAAAAAAAGAATAATAAATATTATATTTTCAGTATAGGAATAGCTGCTATGGATTTTTAAATATTTTGTCATTGTAGTGTCCAACATGTATATATATATATATATATATATCTACATATAAGTATGAACCTATGAATATATGTATAAAAACCCCTATTACATAAACGTAAACATTAAAAAATCTCAAACTCCCGAGATGAATATGCAGGAAATTCATGCAAATGCGTGCATTGATAAATATTTAGTCGCAGAGAACGACCGGTGGCTAGCCAAAATTCATTGAAAATTCAGATAGATTTGAGACTTTCGAGTCTGTCAAGGAGACTTTGAAAAGAAATAAATCACCTATACATTTCGATTATTGTATTTGTTGTGCTTGTTCTGATCATCCTTCGAATAACTCCGGTAGTAGCTTCTTATAGAAGTTCTGCTCGCGCACACGTATGCCAGCAGTATGTAGATACGTAGGTATAAATATGTGTGTGTGTGTGTGTGTGTGTGTGTGTGTGGCGGGGGGGGGGGGGGGGGAATAGACAGAACGAAAGGGAGGGGGGGAGAGACGACCGGGGGGGCGGCGACGAGCAGAGGGGTTCCCGAGCGTTCCGGAATATAATATATAATATAGTGCTTTCGCCTCTATAGAACGCTTAATTAAACGCCCGCGTGCAGTCGCGATCGAAAAGAAGGGAAATAAGTACGCCCTCATCGATTACTGCGACAGATCCACACACGCGCACACACACATGCATTATCTTTTTGTAGGTGTCTGTATGCTTATACACATACATAATCATGCAATATAAGATGGACTTTCGACTTTGACGCCTTCCTCGCGACCGTGAGAATGTAATGCTTCAGCCATCAGCAAGACTTTCCCTTGATCCTCCCCCCACCCACTCCACCTCTCTCACTCTTATTAGCCATTTGTTTTTTGTTTTTTTCTTTCTTTTTTTTATTAACACTCGTCGGCGACAGATGTTACGTCGTTACGTGTATTTATAAAACAAGAACAATAACGATAATATATACCGATGCGGTGTTCATCATTCTGTAATTAATAGGTACACAATATTTTTTCAAGAAAAGAAAATGTAACAGACTTAATTTTTGACGATCGAGGATAAAATTCGTGTGTGCGTGTGTGTACGCGCGCAAATTTGTTTTTCTTAGGTTATTGGTTATTACGTAATCGCGTGCTCGATAAGACGCA
Source organism: Leptomastidea abnormis (assembly GCA_030522805.1). Taxonomy (NCBI): domain Eukaryota; kingdom Metazoa; phylum Arthropoda; class Insecta; order Hymenoptera; family Encyrtidae; genus Leptomastidea; species Leptomastidea abnormis. Next base: position 7,639 of record JAPYZE010011071.1, read on the forward strand.
TCACGCTTGTGTATATATATATATATATATCTTCTCTCACACTCTTGTTTAATAGTAGCATAGTAGCATGCGATTTTCCTTGTACAAAATTGCTAATAGATTGTGTCCTTGTGATTGGAGTCGAGAGTAAGAGAAAGAAAGAGAGAGAGAGAGAGAGAGGGAGAGAGAGATGGGGAGAAGCCGATCTTGCGTCATTCGATTAATGGAAATTTCATCTGGCCTATATAGGATAGAATCAAACGACGCGAGAACGGCTGAAACGAGGATGAGAGGCGACAAGCTATTACTCTCTCTCTTTCTCTTTCTCTAACAATAAGCATAATCAAAGCCAAACCCAATAATACATTAAGCGCGAATCGAATTCAAGGACGACCTATGGTATGCGATGTATGCGACTTGTCAATTGGTCATCGCTTATATATATATATATATATATATATATATAGGCATATCCCCATACATCCCGATGATGGGCAGAGGGCGAAAATTTGATTGCAGCACGCAAGGCATTGGCGCAGGTAGGTGGCGCATATCTTTATAATGTGGGCTCGGCCCGAGCTGGTTTATCAACTGCTGCGCTAATGCCGTTTGGCGTGGTGCCTCCGACATCCGCCTATAGAGTATGTAACATATTAACGAGATGACAACGACACCGACGCCGCCGCGAAGACGCGATGACGCGGCGGTCCACGTGGTAACCCGTGATGGATGCATGGTATGGGTTGTGACACATCCTAGCGAACGAGGACCTGCATTTGCACAAGCTGCTTGACTGCTGATAAAGGCTCTGTTCCTTTCCAAGGTTTCTCTCTCTCTCTCTCTCTCTCTCTCTCTCTCTCTCTCTATTATTGTCGTCACTTGCGGGATCACGCAAAGGGCTACTGATTTATAGTTTGATACATACATGCGGAGTGCTTCAATTTTCTTTTATGGCATCTAAATGCATACGTATGTGTGTCTCTGTAGGTATATGCGTTTTTGGTAGACTTTGGTCGACGTATCGCTCTCAACGTTTGCGTAAGTTCGGTTCTGAGAATAGACATTTATATATTACATCATACAAGAAGTAGCGCACTGGAAATTTATTTCCGCGGATCCGTATAATAATAATAATAATAATAATAATAATAATAATAATAATAATAATAACTACCATACGAGATTGCTCTGGGATCAAGCCGTCGTTCTGCTTGTGAATAGGTGCTGCTGGTGAGTGGGTGTGAGTACGAGTGCTACGCAGACACCCCCGCCCCCCTCCCCCTGCGCTCGGTCAGCTTCTCATCTTCTCGCTACTAAACTTTCGTCCGCGACTTAACTTGCAGGCACTGCACTTCGAAAGGACCGCGTACATCTCTCTTTCACACTCTCTCTCTCTCTCTTTTATTTTCTCTCTTTTTCTACTGTAGCTGTAACCTGCAGACTACGAGAGAAGAGAGAGTATACAGGATAAGGGAGAGGCTGTGAAGAGAAGGGAAGGCAGGAGAAGCAGGGAAGGAAAGAGAGAGAGTGAGAGAGGGGGAGAGGGGGAGAGAGAGAGAGAGAGAGAGAGAATGAGTAAGAGCGGGTCGCGCGACCCGGCGGAGCCGGCTGCAGATCAATACGCGAGACAGCGGGCGCGCACAAGCTCTCCTCGCCGTCGGCCATATCCACCGCCGCCCGGCTATGTGCTCCAGATAGCGCGCACATCTCCCCTCCTCCCCCTCCTCCACCACCACCACCCTCTGTCCCACTTCTCTTCCTCCCACTCACCTACCCTTCATACCACGCTCCCTAGTCTGCGCCCTATAAGCCCGCATTCGGGCCACCATTTCCTCCCCCCTTATCACATGCACACACATATACACACATATTTTTACCTCTATCTATCTATCTATCTATCCATCTATTTATCCATCTCTATAGCATAAGAGTGTGTACAGATACGCTGGCCCGGATTTCCCGATGACCGGGTCACGCGGTTGGAAAAAAAAAAAAAATCGACTAAAATTATACAACGACCTTTCTACACCTCTTCGTACTCGCATCAACCCGTTTGCGGATGATGTTGCGACTTTGTTGTTGTTGTTGTTGTTGTTGTGGTTGTTGTGACTACTCTATAGTGTATCACGTTGTGCTGCTTTGAGGATGAACAATTAGAGATTCGAAGAGAGGGGGTAAAAGTATACTACTTGCCGGTGGTACAGGCTTTACATATTATACATATTCAGCGTTTATCATGAATATTATATTTTTTATTGTCGAATACATTGTTCTTGTCAATTTTAGCGATTGTGGAACCCGTGAATTCGCGAGTCACTTATTTTATTGTAATGTATTATATTTTATTATGGAAGATAAAATTATTATAAATAAATGAAGAAGACGAAGAAGAAGAAAAAAAGAAAAGAGAGATAAAAGTTTGTTGCAGCTTCAACAGAAAACTACTTTGAGCAGTTTGCCTTAATTTTTCAGTTCCAAAATAGACCATGGGTGAAGGGGGGGGGGGGGGGGGGGGGGAAAACAACATATAAAGATTTTAATTTTTAAAATTTTTTTTTAACCTTCAATAAACCATTTTAAGGATAAAATATTTTTACAAAACAATGGTATTCCGAATGAACGATAAAATCGCTACGAAGAAAAACAAACATAACGATATTTTTTTTTTTTGTTTTTTGATCAATAAGAAATGTAATACGACCTCGTAAACATACACTCCTATACACCCACAGAGACATAATACACAGAAAGAAAATTATCCACTCGCCAAAAAGTACATTGCATCGGTTGATCCCCAACTTATAGTAATTGCGCCCCAAGCACATTACAATATAATAATAATAATAATAATAATAATAATAATAATAATAATAATAATAATGAATAATAAAACAGACTTGACCTGTCTCCCTTATACTATATCTACGCGGCAAAAATATTTCAGGGCCGGGCACCTATATATGAAAGAGTTTACGCGGTAAGTCGTCAACGACATTCTCGCCTCCCTTATATTCAATTTGCTGAATTAGCACTCGAGAGAGGGAGAAAGAGAAAGAGATACCCCTCGAGTGCATTATTTTATCCAGGTCAAAAGTCCGCGCGTCACAAAGCTCTCCTCTCCCTCCCTCCCTCCCTTCTCCTCTTCACTTTCAGCCGCCTACTCCGCAACTAAATATCGCATTACAAGAGTTGCCGCTTATAGCTACCTATATTTCATCCTCCTTGTCGTCGTCGTCGTCGTCGTCGTCGCCACCGCCGACAAGTAGTTGTCCTCGTAAAAATACACGCGTAAAAATTTCACGAGCTCCAATCTTTTTCTGGCCTGCGGATGAGAATTTTCTTTCTCTTTTTAGCTCTTGTCTGCTATATATCTCTCTCTCTCTCTCTCTCTTTCACTCGGCCCGCATAATCGCTTTATAACTGCAGTTGCGCATAGCGAAGCCATCTCGTGCCGCACCGAGATTATCCTACGCGGACCATCGACAAATAATGCGAGTAGGACCGAGGCGTGTATCCTATTATAAGTACATATATATTATATACCCGAAACTGGAGGGAGAAGGAAAAAAGGAAATAGGTCGGAAGGGAGCAGGATCGTTCAATTTTTATTTCCGATCGACTGGGTGTGCGTGGATATGTATAGGGAGAAGGGCGATTCTGTACGCAGCCACTGTTGCTACTGCATGTCCAGATCGAGTTATGCAATTAGCACAGCAACCTCGCTCACCTATAAGCGCGGCAATGAGCTGTAATATAGTGCGAGCGCGAGCTCGACTTTATCGCGATCGTGTCGCACGGCTGCTCGAGCAAAATTCCGAATTAACTTCATTAAATGTGCTTACAACTTGTGTTTTTTAGTCACCCCCCCCCCCCTCACCCACTCCCCTTCTCTATCCCTCTCTCACACTTCGCCGGGATTACAACTGGACGAGACTAATTCTCGAAACTTACGAGTAAGAGTCATTTTTTCGTTCGTTCTTTCTTTCTTTCTTTCTTTCTCCCTTTTCTTTTATTTTTATTTTTTTCCCAGTTATGATAGTCAAGTTGAGTGTGCTATGGGCTTGAACGATGCGTAAGCAATTCTGTTGACTTTTTAAATTGAAGCTTATGCGGTGTGTGTGGCGAGAAGTGGGAAGAAAGAAATGAGAGAGAGGCGAGGATTTACTTACGGCTGAAATGTTAATACTGAATGGTGTCTGGTCGTGCAGCTGCAGTCCGGATTGTCGGCTTGCCTGGAATGAAAAAGACAGAATATGCTTATTATTGATAAAAATTATATTATGAAAATTCTTCAAATTTCAATTGATTTAATTTATTAATTTTCACGTGAGCTTGTTTTTTCTTTAGAGTTGAAATAATTTCGATTGACGTTGAGTGCACGTACGGCAAAGCGTCATACTAAAAATATAATGAATTCCAAGATAAATAAAAGAAATAAAGGAATTCCTTTTGTCTGGCGAAAAAGTTGATGAGTTCTTAAGCGAAGGCTAACAAGAAAAGAGTCTCAGGAAAAAGAAGAAGAAGAGAAGTAGGAAGACGAGAGAAACACGAGGGGCATCAAGAGATCGTGGAAAACAGAACTATTCTCACCTGAATATCTGCGAAGGAAAAACTTAGATGGCAAAAGAAAGTGAGAGAGAGAGAGAGGGAGAGAGTCAAAAAAGCGTTCAACAAGCTAACTATACTCGAGATTGGTGGGCTTACCTATACTTCGTTTTCAAGCTACTACACCCGAAATCCCAACGTCGACGCACCATGTTTCGAATAATAAGCTTGCACCTCCTTGAGTCCGCCGAAAAAAAAGAAAAGAAGGAAGAGAAAGAGCTGGGGAGCAGCAGCAGCAGTAAAGGTCCTCGACCTCGGAACGAGTCGCGTTATCGAGCGCTTCCTCGCGTGATTCCGCGGAAGAAAACTTTTCCTAGAGCACGCGCCACAAAAAAAAAAAGAAAAGAAATAAAGTGAAGTAGAGCTGCTGCTGCTGCTGCTGCTGCTGCCATCGCTACCAGAAGGAAAAGGGCGAGAAACGAAGGGAAGGAGGATGAGGATGGGGAGATAGAGTTGCCGGCCGATCGATCCGGCGAGTCGAGCAGCCTTCCCTTTTTCCAGACCTACTCCTTATACCTCCTTCCCTTCCCCTTTCTTCCTTCCTTCCTCTCTTCGATTCCTTTTTTTTTCGTCTAGTCTCACACGTAATAACGACAGCAGCAGCAGCGGCCACATGGTTTTCGGCTCCGCGATCGTTGCTAATGGGGTTACGAAGCCGTTTGTCTCTCCCTCCCTCTCTCTCTCCCCTCTCTCTAAGACCTTTTTTTTTTATTTTGTTTGTTCGGCTACTATTTCAGCAAAAGCGTTGGACCAGAGCGGGAAGGAGAGAAAAGAGAAAGTGTGTCAGATATAAAGGGGCGGGTATTAATGGATATAGATATATCCAGCGGGTAGTATGTAGGTATACAAGTGTGTTATTCTGCGGGACGCCCTCGTCGATCGTCTCGGCGACTAATACTTATAGGTACAATACAAACATGTAGATGTACAACTTTATTTATCTATCTAACTATCTATCTATGTATTATACTATAACTCGAGAAAAAGTCTGTTGCCGGTTTGATCTTTATAACTATCTCCTTGATAAACCGACGCGTTTCACAGGTTTTTTGGTTTTCTTTTTTATTTTCACTTTTTTATCCTCAGTCTCTAAGCGCCTGCATAAAAAATATTATCATATGTTTGCTGTCGTTCATGGGTTTTATAAGATTCAATAGCCTGGGAGGATATTATACCCAATTATATAACATATAATATAAAATATTTTGGCGATATAACGTGCGTAAGCGTTAGCTGGCGTGCAGCGCGTATATCAACGAGGTGTGCTTGTAAGGATGAGGCAGTATGATATTATGAGTATATAGCTTCTTACAGTGTTACATAAATATTGATTTTTCAAAGCCTCGCGTATAAATATTCATATTCATATATATATAAAAAAAAAACTATATACTTATTTTCAATTTTCAAACGCCGCAGCAGCAGCAGCAAATCACGAGATTGTACGATTAAATTTTCAGGCATGTGACTACATTTGCTACAAGCTCATAATATCGCATACGCATAATTAACGCGAGAGGTACGAATTGCCGTAGCGGACCTCAACAAGTAAAAAATTTCAAAAGAAAGTAATAAACATAAATTAAGTAATCAATAACGCGCAAAACGATGAAACAAGCATATTGTAGAGAAATAAAAAAAAAACACACACACACACACAATGATTAAATAAAGCGAAGAGAGCATACATATATATAGGTGAATGTTATGTAATATGTGCGACAGCAAGAACACCCAGTGCTTATATTAGACAGCGCAGCATTAGCATCAGGTCAGCGCGCTTCTCTCTCTCTCTCTCTCTCTCTGTATATATGTCTTACTCTCTCCTGAGAGCCACACCGCGATCGCTCGCACTTTGCTTGCTAAGCCATTAAGGGCTTGGCACCCACTAATTCGCGTTGCAGTATGGAGATGTCGGTGATTTGCGGGAAGTTTGGGTCTCAGGCCTGGAAACTACGGACTCACCTACTCGGATTTATTTAATACCAGTTTTTCATATATACCTATATACTTATACAATCTTACATCTGTTACCCGCATTCATTCTCAATTTTATTTACCACATTATTTTCCCAATAATATTATGTTTAAAAATGATCGTTTAATTAATTGTTTGCTTATATTATAATATATTATTAAATAAACGCCTCAACTCAAATACTTTTCGTAGGTATACCCATAACTTTAACTTGTGAGAATACCTATACCTACTCGTAATGGAAATCTTATTTTATTCTAACTCAAGTTTTAAATGGGAATAATGAGACGCAAAACATTTTATAAACATTATAATACTATAATAATATACTAATAATTGCAGTTTCATTAAAATCCACCTAAATGATAATCGGGGTCGTTTACCAAAGTTTGAAAAATGAATATTTTTCGAGCAGCTAGAAAAGTTGAAGAGTTGCTGAAAAAGGAGCATGGAGTAGCCCGTGGAGAAGGACGATCCACGCCTGAGAACCTGCTGCTGTTCATCGACCCGCGTGCTCCCTTTTCTCTCTCTCTCTCTCTCTCTCACCTCCTCCCCCGTCTCGTTCTCTATGGCATTTTATACGCAGGCGCGTACTGTAAAAGCGGTCGGGAAAAACCCTTTTTCTCATACAGCACTGACCTGATCATCCTACCGTCCGTTGTTTTTATCTTTTCTTTGCCATAGCTGCATATAGCATAGATGACGTTTGCCGTAAAATAACGTCATCTTTTTGTCGTTTTTTTTTTTTTTTTTTTTTTTTTTTTTTTTTTTTTTTTTTTTTATTGCCCATTGACTGCAGGGATTAATTGCATTACCGCGCTATGTACCAACAGATTCATGTTTCGAATTCCAGCCGAGTGAATTATTGCGTATGCTTTCGACTTGAACTTTATTGTTAAGACACAGATACAATTTCGAATCGCTGCAGGCATATTGTTTTTTGTTTTTATTTGTTTCTTAGGGCTTACCCTAAGAAACAAATAAAAACAGATCTTAATCTATAAATAGCTTTCAACTTTCTTATCTTTATAATTAATAACTGCGTATAAAGTAGTTATATCATGTGATAAAAAACAAATTTTTTTTGTGTGTGTGTGTGTACAGTACATGCGCGATAAATATAATATTAAAATAGGTATATCAGTCATCATCATCATCATCATCATCATCATCATCATTATCATCATAAAGTACGTATGTTACTGTTTTTTGCGATTGCGTAGCTTTTATATCGTCGCCCTTTTATCTCGCTCACAACCTCACTACCTTCTACACTCCATCAGCGATTACGTGTACCTACTTCACCTAGTGCTAATGTCAAGCCCTGCGCTTCAATAAAAGTTTTATTCTCTTTCTCTCTCTTTCTCTTTCTCTTTCTCTCTCAAAAAGCATGTAATTTTTTTAAGAAAATCGACTCTGATTTTAAGCGGACATTTTACATCAATGATCTTCTTACTAATACGTACAAACCAAAAGGTGTCCAACTAAACGACATTGCATTGACCAAGAAATAAATATTCGAGAAAAAATTTCACTATTATATCTGCAGCACATACACTCACATATATATATACACACACACACACACACACACACACACACACACACACACACACACACACACACACACACACACACTAAAACAAAGAGAAGAAGCACGTACAGAGCTGTTTGACTTATCGCAGAAGCAGCAGGCAGAATATTGCGCGCCTATAGTTTGCAAATTTTCCGTCGAGCAAGAGGCGCAAAGAGGCAGTTAACAACGTCCGATATATGCGGATGGCGTGCGAGCTAAGTCGCTTGCACTTTGGACGCAGATTTATCGAGAAGTTGCTGCGACTATTGGTGCTGTATCTTGGTGTGTCGAGCGCACTGCGAGATAACAGCGCGCGAGTTGCAGCTGATGGCGCGTGGGAAGCTTTGACGGCTAGGTTGAACGCGTGGGATGATCGATTGATTGGCTCATGATATACTATATTTATAGATTTTTTGCTCGATCGCCGCTTATTGATTTTATAATAATTTCGTTACCCTTTTTTCCTTCTTCTCTTTCTTCTTATACTTATTCTCGTTTTTTCGTTATGTCAAAATATTGTTAAACAATAATTTGCTTTACTTTTTTTTTCAACCTAATAATTTTAACGCTAATAACTATTTATAGCTCGTTAAATATGAATTTGATGTTGTACTTAAGCGATGGTTGTGAATAAGAGATTTCTAAATAAAGTTTATAGTTTGTAAACAATAATAAAGATTTTAATTTTCACTTTTGCAAAGTTTCTTTTGTTTTATTAACTTGATCGATTGCACGAATTGTGAAAGGTAAAAAAATTACCTTGCGAAATATGGACCTGTAATTGCGTCATACTAATAACATTTAAAATTTTTATAGTGTAAATAATTTTTTTTTTAATAATTGAGGAGTAATAATTAGCGTTGATGGCTCTCTTCAAAAGATTACTTCTTAACGTTAACAACGTCGTCGTCGTCGTCGTCATTTTCCACGTTGATACCATAAAAATATAATTTTTAAAAGGAAAAATACTTCTTAGATAATTGATTCTTACTACAAGCAGCAAAGTTTCCTTATGCCAAGGTTATGCAAAATGTTGAATAATGCATAGCGATCGTATTATTATGACAAGATAACAAAAAAGTGGAGCTGCTAAAATTTATATATTTTTTTTAAACTTTATTACAGATACATGAGTTACTTTTTTTCCTTGCTATAAGAAAATCATCAAAGAACATAAGCGTCGATGTTTGAATTTAAAAAATTACCTGTAAAACTTTGCGCTACACCTGTGAAAGTGGACGATCGTAAAAAGCGGCATTAAAACAAGCTGTGCGGAACCTTTTGCCGAAGCGAATTTCTCTTGTTAAACTGCATTTACAAAGTAATTAGTTTTTCTCAAACCCACCGTACAAAAAAAAAAAAAAAAAAAAAAAAAAAAAAAAAGAAAAAAAAAAAAAAAAAAAAACAAAAAAAAAAGACAAATAAAAAAAAGCTTACATAACGGAAAGAAAGAATGCCTATATCTCTATTATATTAGTCGGAATAATAATAATAATAATAATAAAGTATTCAGACAGAGACGTAATGCGTCACTCCTGTAGTCAGTATAATAACAAAATTGCGGCCGGAAACTTCCAGAAACGAAATAAACAGTTATACGCCAGTAGGGAGGTAATGTCGAGTCGCCCGCAGAATCCCACTTCTCTTCCACCTACGCAGGCACGCACACACGTGCGTAAAACACACACACACACACAAACACACAAGCGCACCTAAAGTCATGTAGGATGACTCCAGTGAATCTTTTAACTCGTCCCTCTCATAATTTTGTGCGCTCGAGGTAAAATCTGCCACAGGCAGCTGACATGCGAGCGCATAGCCATCCACGACGTCGTCGTCGTCGTCGTTGGCTGCGGAGAACGGAAAAGCGAATGTAAACTTTACAAGTGAGCAGGTGAATTATTTAGGCATGCACCATACGCGCAGGCGCGAACGAGGTAGGCAAGGTCGGGGCGCGAGCTTTCCACGAGTAGTACATGTTATAGGCATGTGTAGGTATAAGTAAGAAAAGGTGCTGCTGCTGCTGCTGCTGCTGGTGGCGTTGAAGGTGCGGGAGGGGGGGGGGGGGGCGGGCCAGATATATTGATTTGAGTATTCGTATATTGATGCGGCAAGTGCGACGCAAGTGTGCGCGTGTGTGATTGACAAATTTGACACGTGGCTTGCGGCCCGGCGAGATATAAAAAACGAGATGACGACGATAGATCTACCCGGACGTGACCTACGCTGCGAGCCGGTTTTTTAGTTCTCGAGAGCCAACTCAAGCATTGGCGTGTCTGTGTGTGTCTGTGTGTGGGTGTATGTGTGTGTGTGTGTGCGTATTTACCTATAATATTGTTTAAGCTTCACTTGGACGTTGGAGTATGAATAAAAATATAAGCGTTTATTTTTTGTTATTTATTAGATTTTTCATTTGAATATCGTTAGACGGTATCAAATAATAATGCATATATAATCTTTCAATATACCTATATATATATATATATATA
>JAPYZE010011072.1:0-13671 GCA_030522805.1 Leptomastidea abnormis
GACTTGTGTGCTCCGATCACCACTCGTGCATTGCATGCACTCGTGGGATCGGTGCACTCTCGTGATCGGCTTCGCCAACGACTTGTGTGCGGTGATCACGACTCGTGCGAAAAAGACGTATTTTACGCCCTTGTTACGAAAATATCTATTTCGGCACCAATATTGTGAAATAAAAGAAAAACATTTAGAATTTGTATTTATATTTTTTTGTGAATGTATTTTATGATTAAATTGAATTTTTCGCAGTCATTACAAAAAATATTGTTCGCAACACGGGTGTACGTCTTTTACCGCTCTTATGTGATCCCCCTACACAGTCGTCATTGGCTTCGCTGACGACTCGTGTGCGGTGATCACTACTCGTGCGAAAAATACGTATTTTACGCCCTTGTTACGAAAATATCTATTTTAAATGTATTTTATGATTGAATTGAATTATTCGCAGTTATTGAAAAAACCGCTGCCAATTATTAGCCTAGCTTCTTCAAATAAATATTTATTCCATATAAATTTGAAATTTTTTGCTTCCTCATAGAGGAAGCTTTGTAATTATGCGGGAAATTTTTTTTTTATAAATTGTGTTAAAAATATTTTTTATGATGTAAGAAGTCAGAATATATTATTTTTATGAAAAAAAATTTTTGTGTGTCCACTTTTTGGCGTACGGATAAATGTATTTTTTTTTGTCCCCCAAAAAAAAGTATGTTCCTTTGTTTGGATTTTGACCAGACAAAGTGATTTTGATGTATTTTTTAATAAGGATTCTGGGAAAAAATATATAAAAATTTTTTTAGCGATTTTCAATTGTTTTTTTTTCATTTTTAGTTTTCAGTAAATTGTTTTTTTGCGATTTTAACATATTAAAAATAAATATTTTGTTTCTGGACAAAGTGCATTATTTTGAGGAAAAAATGCTATAATTTCTTTTTTTTACTTTTTTTGTAGGTTATGTAAATTTTAAGTTATTGTTAAAAACTAAAATTTTTCATGGTTTCATATCTCGAATAATTCAAAAGCTAATGAATTGACATTTTGGCCAGATATTTGCTGTGTTATCTATTTTTCGTAGTTAAGATTTCAAGTATATTTATTTAGTAGTTTTTGAGAAAAATTGGAAAAAAATTTTTTAGTTTATTTAAAATCTCGATTAAATTATTATATTTTGATCTGAAATTTACACCATTTATGTTATTTTTGTTGTAGATGGTCTGTATAAATTTTGGGCTTTACCGGATTATTACTCTAAGCAGACGAACTCAGAAGATAAACACAGATTTATATGCTTGAAAATAATATGTTCTAATCTTTTGATTTTGACCGGACAAAGTAGATTCGATTTGTTTTTTTAAAAGAAATTTGAGAAAAAATATAAAAAATTTTTTTTTATCGATCTTCAATTGTTTTTTTTCATTTTTAGTTTTCGGTAAATTGGTTTTTTGTGATTTTAATATATTAAAAATTAATATTTTGTTTTCGGACAAAATGTATCATTTAGAGAAAAAAAAACTTTAATTTCCTTTGTATACTTTTTTTGTAGGTTATATAAATTTCAAGTGTGACGGTCAGTGACGTCATAACTCGCGAGCAGTTGGCCGGTCCGACTGTAATATACGTATATGATAGTATAGGCGAGGGGAAAGAGGGGAGAGATGCGCAATCACACCATAATATGGCTGCGTATACAGTATACTGCTGCCGTCGATATATATAGATGGATGCGAGCAGCAGGCATACTGAGTATACCTATAGCGAGGTATACGAAGATGGAGGAAAGAGAGACCGCTTAAGAGAAGAAGAAGCCGGCCGTGTATATGCCTGGAAGAGCAAGAACGAGCGTGCAACACGTGGTTATACTGGAGCGCGTGCGAGTGAGAGAGCACCTGTATAGGATAGAAAATCCTATAGGTGCGAGAGAGAGAGAGAGAGAGAGAGAGAGAGAGAGAGAGAAGACGCTTGGTATATAGCATTGCTGCTATATACCGGCAGTATCGCCTGCGCCTCGTGCAAGTAAGACCAGCTTTTCGTGTTTTTCGGCTTACTTCGACTGTCTTGGAAGTTTACTCGAGAAGTTGGTGCACGAGGTCTCGCGACATCGTTGGCAAGGTGTCAGGGTGTAGTGCCAAGTGTGCAAGCGAGCGGGACGAGGTGCTGCAGGACGCAGCAAGCAAGCAACAGCAGAGAGTTGCGGTGACCTGGGCTGTTTATATCCCGGGCCTTTATCTCGTCCATCGGCAGGCGTGCTGCAGGAAAAGACCAGCTGATCCGGCAACGTTTGGGCTGAGCCCTTTAAATGTGAGTAGGGCTAACAGCCCTTTAACTTGTAAGCGTCCTCGCACTTGCGTGTGCGAGACTCGGCAGCTGGGAGATTTAGTTCGTGGCCCGCGTCTTCTTTTCTGTGTTTACGTGACATTTTGCGAAGGTCAGCGGACACTGACTGATCGTACTTCTATACACACACACACACAGACCCGAGTCCGCATATATTTTTGTAGGCAGTAAAGCCTTTTGTTGTTTTTATAAATCCATTGTTAGTAATTGCTCGCACACCGGCTGTGTGCGAGCTTGCCTACCTCACCCTTTATTTTCAGTGCGTCGTAGGCCGAATACCGCCGCCTCCGCGGGTGCGTGTATAGGATATATACGCACAAGGTAAGAGCATAGTCAGACGCTGAGACGGCACGAGGAGAGTGCCGATAAGCAAGTAGCAACTCGCGTTGTTCAACGGGGAGAATTATCGCCGAGGGTAGCTGGGCAACACAGGCCCAGTCGGTGACTTTCTGATATTTTACCCCGTAACACAAGTTATTGTTGAAAAACTAAAATTTTTTCATGGTTTCATATCTCGAATAATTCAAAAGCTAATGATTAGAAATTTTGGCCAGATATTTGCTGTGTTATCTATTTTTTGTGCTTAAAATTTCAAGTATAATATTATTCTTGTTAAAAAAAAAACTTAACGCACAAGAACAGTACCTCATGGGTTGTGTGAAAAGCTGTTGTTCATTAAAAAGAATATATAAAATTATCATTATATATAAAATTCATTCAAAGAGATACAAAATGAGCTGTACTCATCATTAAAAAAAAAAAAATAAATAATAAAATAAAATGTCTAAAGAAAATGCGAAGTGCAATATTAATATATTTTTCGGCGTAAAACTAGCAAATGAAACAACGATAAATGTCAAAGATAAATGTAAATAAACATTTGGAAAAATGGAAATAGATTGACTTTTATTAATTTCAAAATAAATAAAAAAATCTGCCAATTATAAATAAAAAATAAAATAATATGTAAGATTGAATTAATATTTATTAAAAAAAAAAAAAAAAAAAGTTATAAAAATTTTTTATAAATAAAAATTATATTTAAGGAAGCTTCCTGCCAAATAATTGGCAGCGGTTTTTTATAGAATTTTATTTTAAAGAGCTGAAATTTTTTTACTGAAAAGTAGATAATGGCAAAAATATTTTTTATAAATTTTTAAATTTATATCTTGACGTCTGCACGTAGTGGTAGAGAGGTAGAGTGTGCGGAGGCCTCACTTGTGAGACCGGCTACGCCAAGTTGAGTTGGGTTTGACAACGGAATCCACAGGAGAGTCAAAGATCTCTGCGATGTTGTCCTCGGGCTCCAAATAGATCTCTATTAAGTCGGAGTCACTCGAGGAATCGGCTGGCGGAGAGTTCTGGTCGGCCGTTGTGACGTTGACTGCACAGAGCTGTAGCCAAGGCTGGAGTCGGCGGCGTCTGCGTGGCGACGGATTGCTTCCTCTTCGGCGCCTTATTGTGAACGATTATGCGCAGAAATCGCCTTTCATAGCTGTATAGCTGGTTGTCGTGTAACAGGGGCAACAATCTTCTAAATTAATCAAATTACAATACATTTAACGAATTTTATGACAAAAAATTGAAAAACTACATAGTTACAAAAAACTAAAAAATAAATTAAAACATTTTTTTTTTCTTAAAATGCCTTTTATTAGGAAAAAACTTTATTTCTTTTTTCTAAATATAAAATAATCAATATCTCAGGTCAAAATTTCAAATTAATAGCTTTTGAATTACTCGAAATATGTAACCTTGAAAAAATGTTAGTATTTTAACAATAACTTAAAATTGGCATAAGCTAAAAGAGAAGTAAAACATAGAAATTGAAGATTGTTAAAAAATTGTTTTTTGTATATTTTTTACCAAATTCCTTTTAAAAAAACGAATCAAATCCACTTTGTCCGCTCAAAATCGACAGATAGGAACATGTTGTTATTAGGCATTAAAATCTGTGTTTATCTTTTAAGGTCCTCTGCTTAAGGGCATTCCTTACACCTAACCCTAAAACCGTAGTTACCGACATTGTCGATTTTTCGTTTTATTCAGTCAATTTACATATTTGTGAAAATATAAAATTGTAGGAACAATCCTTAAGCGACCAAAATTGTTCCTACAATTTCATATTTTCACAAATATGTGAATCCTTAAAGCTTACCCAAAATTTATACAGACTATCTACGATAAAAAAGAAGTAAATAGCGTGAATTTCAAATTAAAATATAATAATCCAATCGAGTTTTTGAATAAAGTAAAAAAACCGTCTTTCAAATTTTTCTTTAAAACTAATTAATAAATATACTTAAAATTAAAACCACAAAAAGTAGATAATTCAAAAACATTTGGTGCAAATTTCAAATCAATAAGTATTGAATTGATCGAGATATGCAACCTTAAAAAAATTTTAGTTTTTAACAATAACTTAAAATTGACATAACCTACAAAAAAAGTAAAAAAAAGAAATTAAAGCATTTTTTCCTCAAAATAATGCACTTTGTCGGGAAATGAAATATTAATTTTTAATATGTTAAAATCGCAAAAAAACAATTTACTGAAAACTAAAAATGAAAAAAAAAAAACAATTGAAAATCGCTAAAAAAATTTTTATATATTTTTTTTCCCAGAATCCTTATTAAAAAATACATCAAAATCACTTTGTCTGGTCAAAATTGAAACATAGGTACATATTTTTTTTGGTGCCAAAAAAAAAAACATCCATTTGTACGCCAAAAAGTGGACACACGAAAATTTTTTTTCATGAAAATAATAGATTCTGACTTCTTACACTATAAAAAAAAAATTTTCCCGCATGATTTCAAAGCTTCCTCTATGAGGAAGCAATATTGTTTGCAACTCGGGCGTACGTCTTTTATCGTTCTCACGTGATCCCCTTGTCATTGGCATCGCCGACTACTCGTGTGCTCCGATCACCACTCGTGCATTACATGCACTCGTGAGGGTCGATGCACTCTTTGTGTAAAAAAAAATTTAATTGTAAATTATTTTTTTACACCTGATTGATTATAAAATAGTTTAACTAATTTGAATATTATTTTATTTAAAGGGTTTACTCCTGACGTAAAAATTTGGGAAGTTGTATTTACCAAGGCAGGAGAGTTTAAACAAGTAACAAAAAGATTTGATCTCGCTGGACACTCATCAGGAATTTTTGATTTTTCGTTTAATGCGGATACGAGTCGCATGGCTACAGTTTCTAAAGATTGCACGTATCGTTTTTATGATACAAAAAGTAAGTATTTCAATATCAAATTTATTTTTGAAAAACATTACAAATTTACTGTTTTTTTGGTTATATATCTTATTTATTTTATATAATCTATGACTGTGTAAAACTATCTATGTCTCATTTTTAAACTTTCGGTCTTATTCTAAAACTTTAGTAATCGATAATTTGTAATTTCTTTATAAATAAATTATTATTCTATATTATTATTCTATATTATAAAAAAGGTGCTACAACCGTCGCTGCTGTTTTCGACGTCAAATATTATCTTCAATTTGGAAGGGCTTTTTATTAAAATATATAGAAAAGGGTTTTTTCCATATAATTGTAATAAAAAAGTTTCTTCTGAATTGATTTATATATACTGAGAAAGGGCATTTCATAAAAATTTTTCGAAAAAAGGTTTTTTTTATACAAGAGCCCCTCCTCTTTAAAGAGAACAATTTATTGAGGGGCTTCGGATAGTAGCTTCTTCTTAATTGTTCATTTATCCAAAAATTCACAGATTTGATTATTACGTTGCTTTTATATCCAAAAATTCGAAGATTTAGTTTTATGTTTAAAAAATTAGAGATTTGATTATTAACATTACATTTATGTTAAAAAATTCAGAGACTTGGACTTTAAGGCTGAATGGTCAATAAAATTTATATTAGATCTTTGCTTCAGAAAATTTACACGGGATATTTAAGTGTTAACCGAGGGCCTGGAGCAGGTTGGCTAAAATCACTCTACTTGTGGTAAAAAGCATTTAAACTTTGGGATTAACTAAAAAAAAAATATCAAACAGCATTATTTAACCCATTAGCGCCTGCACGGACACTTTTAGACGTTAATTTTCAGAGATTTACTGTATCATGAATTCGAGCGGAAACAATTTCTGAACTACTATACCTTATATTTTGAAGGTCGCTCTTTTGAATGGTGATGGTTAAAAATCCTTAAAATGAGTTTTTTGTGCAAAAATGGCAAATTAAAAAAAAGTTTTTTGAAAAATTTTTTTTTCTAAGATTACTTTTTTTTGCTTTTGCATTTTTCTACAAACTTAATACCGATAAATATCGCGTCCATGGATCCTAAACTAAAAGTTAATGGCTTAACATTAATAAAAAAAAAAATTTTATCCATACAAAATGGCGTCCGAAACAATAAATTTCACTGTTAATCTTTGACAATTTTTTTCTCGGTTTCTATTGACTAAAGAAAAAATTTTCGAAGAACAAAAATGTCTTAAAATGTGTCAAAAAATACCCTTAAATTTTTTCAGATCCGTAAAAATTTAAATTTTTAAAAAATTTATTTAAAAAAATCTGAAAAAATTTAAGGGTATTGTTTGAATGATTTTAAGACTTTGTTTTTACAAAATTTTTCCAGAAGTCTACAATTATTAAAGAAAAAATTGCTAAAGTAATTTTGTGGTCAACATTTCAGCAATTTTTTTCTCAATAACTATGGACTTCTGAAAAAATTTTGTAAGAACAAAAAGTCTTGAATCAGTTAAACAATACCTTAAAATTTTTTCAGATTTTTTTTAATAAATTGTTTAAAAATTAAAATTTTTTTTATTTTCAAAAAGTAAAAAAAATTTTTTACGGTTCTAAAAAAAATTGAGGGCGGGAGCAAAGCGACTCACTAAGAGAGCTTTGACCGCCAAAAGCTGAGGCAGTACATTACGCCAAAGCGCGCGAGGAGGAGCGAGCGTGCAAAAAGCAGCAACCGCCGCTGCCACACAATAAGGGGAAGAGGGGAAATATAAGAGAGAGAGCTTTAAAAGCCGCGCTGCGCCGCGGCGCTCTCTCTCTCTCTCTCTCTTTACTTTCGACTCCTGTCAACTACACGACTACTCAATAAAGAGGCTTATCACTGGACACCTAGTTACCTTTACTTACCTGACGCCAACCCTGCAGGCGAACTACCAGTTCCTAAAAAAACCCTCATAAATCACAGTGGTGGCAACGGTGACTGCAGGACACCTGGCAAGGGAAAGAAGTACCAGGACACGGAGCCCTCACGGTGAAGAGGCATATTGGACACACACATCAACGCGGAAGGCGCAGTCGAAGGAAAGGAAGGACTACGGGAATGCTGATCTTGTCAATCATCACCTTGGCCCTCGTTGAGTAAGTCACGCTACCACAGACTTTACACAAACTTAACCGTAGTCCAATAAAAACGCGCATAACAACCAATACCCGCGAGTGTTCAATTTAAAAACACCCTAGAAACACGAAATTCGACATCCGCGAGTGTCCGATTTACAAACGCCCCAAAAACGCGGAAATTTTTTTTTTACGAGTATCAAACAAATAAATACATCGCGAACCACGATGCCGGAAAACACAACAGGGACAACCCCGCCCGAAAGATTGGAACAAGAAGACATCGGAGCATCAACCAATAACGAAGTCGAGAAACGTGACGGAATCGACGAAATACGCGCGGCAATGACACAAATCGTGGCAGGGCGAAGTTCGGTGTTAGGAAACAAGGGCTCGAAAGAGGTTAAGGAACTAGATGGCGTTAATCAAACATAACAGACGCCAAACCTTCGGTGAGGAAGGTGCAGCGAGAGGCGTAGCCAATCTACCGCAAACTACACCCGCGACAAAAGATGAGAATCTCACCGACAACATATCTAAAACCAGCAACAACCCGTTTATTAACACGAACATCGAAGAGCCAGGGTTAATCTGACTGACTCACTCTAAATACATGCACTCAGCAGGCCCCCAATTAAACCCGCGAAAAGCAAACGAAGCAGCGGGAAAATCGATGGGACTTAACAACCGCGCAAGCCGATAAATACGGACTGGCCGACTGGCTTGTGCGCGTAGTCGAAAGAGACCTAAATGTTGCTATACAAAACCGAAAAGGAGTTCGACCTTCTCCAATTCGGCGACTATTACAACAGGCCCGTCCCAAGGACACCCGCGAATTTTGTTCAGAATTCTTACGTCAACAACCAACATCACGAGACCGACGTAGACGATCGCGATGCAATGGTCAGCGAGACAGGGTGGGACCCCAGCAAAATGGAGGAATACTACCAACTCCTGGGACGAAAAATAGAAGATTTCACCTTAAATGACCACGCCTACCACAATCACGAACTATATGAAGAAAGCAGACAGAGGCGGAAAAAAACTCCGTAAAGTCAAGCCGCAGGTCAAGTAGAAATCCCTTCCCAGATAACAACCGATACGATTTCCGAAGTGAGGAAGCCTATTTAGAAAAGCGCCTCATGGCTCTAAAGATGGCTAAAGCCAAGGCGGAATTCAAACACCTACACAGCTATAATCCCGTTGATTTAAAAACTCCAACAGCTCGGTTTGGGGACACATACACCATACTCTCGAATAACAGGCCTCATCTATTTGATAACCCGCACTTCCCAGAAAACAGCAGAAATACACAAAACCGCGATCCTGCGCCACAACCGCCCCGTGTAATAGCTCCGAGACATTACGAACACGTACTAAAAGGTGATCTCGTGCCTCGGCTGGTCCGCAAAAATCGGCATGTACCGGTGAGCTACCTAGATATGCCAAGACGCAGACCTGGACCGCAAGCTTACCGTGCAACTACACCAATCGGCGAAACTGGGCCATTTTACTTAACATTCCGCTCACGCAAAGTGCCACAATAGCCCCTTATGACCGCCGTAAAAGCCATCCCCATGTTCGACGGGAAAGCCGAACTACTACCGCAATTCGCGCGAATGGTGCGAAGTGTGTTGGAGAGCGCCGCGGGATACGACCCAGAGTTCATTGTAGGTGCTATAGTTAGCCACATTACTGCTTAAGCTCAAGCCAAATTAGGCATATTGACGCGATATAGAACACCCGAGGAGCTACTTGAAGATCTGGCGAAGCGGTATTTCAACCCTGGTCAAGCCGACGCTATATTTGCCAAGATACGCGGTTTGAAACAAGCAGCGAATGAATCAGCATCTGACTACGGCCACTGAGTGATTATCGAACTCAATCGCCTATGCGCCTTATATGACGCGAACCCCGACCTCAACTTGTATGTAAGAGAGTACGAGAAGAGCAGGGCAAATAACGCAGTATTAGAACACTACCTGTACGGCCTCACGCTACCACTACAGGTAGCCGTCAACCGCAAGAACCCTAAAACATTACGCGAGCAAGAAATGCTAAAGAGACACTCGGAGCCGATAGAATACAAGCTACGATATGCATGGCACATGCATACGAAAATAAAAACGACCGGAACTCAAAAAACCAAAGGCGTAAAGAAAAATCACCACCTAGGAAAAGGGACCCAAGATAGCCGGAAACGCTAAACGACGAGCGCGAAGACAGGAGAGAGAAATCCCGGGAAAAAAGTCTAGAAAGGCGGGGCAACAACTACAACCGTAATAGTCGAAGCGGGCGTTGGCATCAAAGAAATTTCCGTGGACAACGTGGCTACCGCGACACAATCGGCGCGATCGATATAACGACCGCGACGATAGACGCGAACGCCGGCGTAGTAACAGCAAAGAAAGAGAAAACAGTCGCTCGCGAAATAACAGAAATCGCAGTCGCAGCCCATACCGGAGCGGTCATGGACAAGATGAGAAAAGTGAAAGAAGCCCACGTCGGCGAGATTCAGGATACCGAAGAGGGGGTGAGCAACGCGGCTATCGCGACAATTATGGAAGGAGAAGTCGATCCCCTCCAAGAGAAGAAAAACGACACGAGTCCCACCACCGCCAAAACAACTACGACAGCAAAAATTTAAACTCCCAACCTGCTCGCGCTGGCCCTCAAGCGACGAGCAGCCAATAGAAACGCAAACGTCAGCACCCACACCACTGCCTCGCACAGCAACTATAAATTTCGCGAATACAAGACGTAGACCCCCAATAATAAAAGCCGGTAGCGATGGACAGCGCAATCTGCGCGCAGCATTTTTCGTCGACACATGAGCTGACGTGTCAGTAATTAAGGAGACTGCACTAGCCGACCATATAATAGCCGATAAAAGCGAGACTCTGCGCATAGAGAAATAACGGAAGGAACATGCAAAACCCTGGGTAAAGTAGAAATCGCCGTGGAAAATATGCCCTTTATCTTGCATGTTGTCTCAGACAATTTCCCTATCGTGGCCGATGGCCTGATGGGCCGGGACATGCTTAAGCGCCACAACGGCATGATAGATGCCGAGCGCGGGGAGGTCATATTTGGCGAAAAACATATCCCTCTCCAAGAAATGGAAACAGTCACAATACTTCCACGCATGAAGCAAGTAATAATTGCGCGAATCAAAAACGCATCGGCATATTACATAGAAGTAGGTTGGGTACCGCTACAAAATCTAGGGAAGGACCTACTATTCGGCAACTTCGTTGCAAGGAACAATGGAGGGGAAGTCTACGCGGAATTTTTAAATATAAGCGAAATACCGAAGACAATACAAGTCCCAATGGTGGATTTTATCGAATTCGACGTGATGGTGGAAGAGGACGTAATAGTGGCCGAGGAGGAAGGCCAGGAAGCCACTACATACATTAGGACGATCTCAAGCAAGGGGTTAGGCGGCAAGGATAGAATTAGTAAAATCCTAAAAGATATTGACCTCTCGCACTGCACAAATGAAGAGAAGACACGTAGTCGAACTGATACGCGAGAATCCCGGAATATTTGCGCTAGATGACGAACCTCTACCAGCTACAACCTCATAAAACACAGGATAGTCATAACGACCGACAAACCGGTGCGTGCAAAACGATATAGATACCGAGCCCTTCATAGTATCGACTGATGCCTCTGATTACGCCTTAGGGTCGATACTAAGCCAGGGCACGCTCAGTACCGATCGACCATGCGAATACGCCTCACGATGCTTAAAAGGAGCCGAACTAAACTACTCGGCTTACGATAAGGAACTGTTGGCCGTAGTGTACGCAGTGGGCCAATTCAAACCATACCTATTCAGTAAAGAATTTATCGTAATAACAGACCACAAACCCCTGCGATTCTTACAGAAATCCAACAGACCTGGGTTGTGCTTAAATAGACTAAAAGCCAAACTTAGAGGTTATAAATTTGAAATCATATACAGACCGGGAAAATCGAACAACGTGGATGCACTTTCGCGCAACCCCGTACTGAAGAAGGGCGAAATAAACCCAGAACTGCCTAGAAGGCTACTCTATCAGCTGGCAGACAAACAAATAAAGGAGGGAATAAACGACGAAGACACCCCGCCAGCGATGGTATTCAGAACACGCGTAGTAAGTAAGGTTACACCTAACAGGGGTCACGAAAACGTAAAGCAACAGGAAACCAGCTCTGACTCGGATGAGGACCCCGAATCAAGGGCAGGATCAGATAAAAACGACGACGTATCAACGGATAACCACGAAACATCAGACGAAGAAGATAGTGAAAAATGTGTACGCTGCCCTAAAAACAAAATAAAGAAATAAGACGCGGGAAGTGAAGACCCTAACGAGAGACCTCACAGCGAAACCATCGGGCAATCCAAAGATTACGAAAAGCTGGGATATTTTCCGTGCAAAAGAAGGTCCTCAAGATTCCGAGCAAAAATCACAGCAGCAAGTCCACCAGTCGGAATGACACAGCCAGAGGAGCCGCGACGCATAGCGGAAGGGAGACGCAGACGAAGGTATAGGTACGCAGAGCACGAATCAGGAACCAAACTCAGCACAAAACCCCATACCTGCTGCGGAGACACACGACCGCGGATTTAATGAGCAGAACGAACAGAAAACTGGTACAATGCAATGACATACCACCGGACGGAGACTGCCTATTCAACTCGCTAATTAAGGCAAGCGGATTCCGCTGTACACCAGTGCCGGATTAAGCTAACATGGGGCCCTAGGCAACTTTTGGTAGGGGCCCCATGTAAGGGTAACATTTTGTATATATCAGTCAAGTCTAAAAATTGCCTAGACCGACAAACCGCAAAAAAAAGGTCATTAAAATCAAAAAAAGGAAAGCGATCAATACTCAACATAAATTGGACATGAAATAAACTATTAACCACCTAAGCACTTAATGACTCAGTGGTCAGGGTGTAATTGTTTAATAATAAATTAATAAATAAATAACACCAAAGCTCCTACCACCCTATAACCCAACAGACTGATAGCTTATAAACAAACGAAATTTTTTAAGTTTTTAATTTTCGTGCCGGGTGAGATGCCGCATTTGGAATCGGTGAAAATAACGAAAAAGATCTTAGAGTATTTGTTCTGCTGTTGTTCGTTTTCAAGTCTGGAATTCCATACCTACTTAAAAGTCAACTCTGGTCTACTCCAGACTGACCATAGTGGGAGTACCACTCCTGGTAAGGGCATAAATATTTAAACTTTAATAAAGATTTAGAAAAAAAACTAATAAATCAAATACAAAAATAATTTCTTATTTATCAAACAATTTTACTTACGTTTCTAATATAAATATTATACAATATTTTTCTTATTTAAATATATAATTTTAATTTACATTAATAGTAATAATTTACATAACTGCTTTACGAGATTTTTTTCTGCAAAATCATTTATTATGTCATCAAAACAAATTTTTCTTAATAAATCTGATTCAATACTCATAAGAGACAAACTGTTTAATCGATCTTGCGTCATTGAAGATCGCAATCGATTTAAGTAGTTTTAATTTTGAAAATCCTCTTTCACTAGTACAGTTTGTAGTCATTAAAACAAGATAAATTTTTAACAAAGTGTAAAGGTATACATATAAGCATACATTAGGAAAAATTTCTTGTAATTCTTTTTCAATAATTAATTTGTTTATTTTGGCTTCAAAACATATTTTTTCTTCATTATGATCAGGTTTACGATTCAAAATAAATTCTTTAGTAAAAGCTTTAAACTGCACAAGTTCATTTATTAAATCCGATTCAAGATCATCTTTGTATAACTCTAAAACATTGCGACCATGATTTTCAATTTCTTCATATGTAAGATCATTTAAATTTCGTAAAAATCTAAAATAAGATTGTATTGTTTCATAAGCTGAAATTCGATCATTTAACGAAGAAACCAATTGATTGATAACAGGTAAATAAAATTCTACTCGAAATTTTTCGGAGTCTGACAAAAT
>JAPYZE010011073.1:0-10223 GCA_030522805.1 Leptomastidea abnormis
CCGCGATTTAATACAACGTGCCATAAGCGCTGTA
This sequence comes from Leptomastidea abnormis, assembly GCA_030522805.1. Lineage (NCBI taxonomy): Eukaryota > Metazoa > Arthropoda > Insecta > Hymenoptera > Encyrtidae > Leptomastidea > Leptomastidea abnormis. The sequence continues at coordinate 35 of JAPYZE010011073.1, forward strand.
TGTTAAAAGTCCTGAAATTTTGTCGACTTAGAGGGCGCCATCACACTTGCACTAAGCGAATAGGTATTCTGCAGAAACAAGAATATAACAAATCAAACGTATAAACAATAATCTTTCTCAATCGTGCGAAATAACTCCATTCCAAAACTACACGATATAAATATATTCCTTTTTCAATTTCAGATATATCACCGCGGCAACGATTAAAGTCAATAATCACACGCACTCATAAAAAAATAAAAAGAAAAAAAAATCTAGTCAATGTGTTTCCGATCTTACACAACGATAATACATCCCATATACCAGCGATACTTATACTTATCTTACGCAACTTGCAAGTATAATATACAAGTATACAAAATTTTTACACGATATACAGAATAAGCAGATGTATAGAACATAAATAGTGTGAGAAGACAACCGATATTATCATTCGTTCTGCGCATCCGGTAAGCTATAATCGTATAGGCCTCTGAGGCAAACCTCCGCTTTCTTGATCGGCAATTACTAACTCGTCATTTAAGACCTTGTGCAAGCTCGTTATATAGTGACGACCTCATATTATAAGAAATATCGCGTGCGAAAAGACTTCGAGTGATTAGATGTGTGTTGAGACGAATGAAAAACTTTGTTTACGATAATATATATAAAAAATTTTGCGTGATTTTTTTTTTTCTTGATTGTCACGATATATTATGTATCTATGGTAGTTATAAATAGTCAAGGGTACATCGAATATTAGGATGAGTTTTGATATTTGTTTGGGATTATATGTCTTGTTAAATTTTTATTGTGAAGAGATTTAATTAAGGTAGTTATTTATAGATTGATTTGGCAATGAGTATAAATTATTATAATAAAGAAAATCAAAGGTCTTTGTATAAAATTGATAAAAAAGGAATTGATTATGACAAATCAGAAGGATTAATTTCCGGTTTACTTTGTTTCAATGGTAACGTTCCAGTTATGGTCTGACCGTTAAATTTGTTTTTGTGTTTCATTGACTAAACGTTAATTAAATTTTACGAATTGAAATAGCAATCTGTTACCTTTAATTTTTAAATTTTTATCAAGTTGTATTTTTATATATAAAATTAATAAATCATAATTATAATTTTTTTAATTTGTTAAAAATATAATAAACTTATTTCAAATTAAAATAAAAATTCAATTCAGATACTATCTCATCTAACCAGTAATAAAAAGCAACATAATTCCTAAATAAAAGTCACTCAATCACAAAGTAGTTAACTTTTTATTCTAAAACTCGCTCAATTTTACTAAATTTCTTCTTTCTCCCTTAACATTACCCACAAATATAACCAAGTCCACTTAATCGTTAAGAATAAAATAAATCTTAAATACAAAAACTTACGATGCTTAAATATAATAAAAAAATATTTTATTACCTTTACATAAAAAGAGTAACCAATAAATTACTCACCGGTAATTTGCTGTCCAGGCTCATAAGTATTTTGCGAAGCGATCAGTTGATAAGGATTGGTACCAATAGGTTTCGCTCTATATTGACCATGATAAGGTTGATTCGTTCTTTCTTTAACGCAAGTATCAACTGGACCACCGTCTGGAAATCCACTTGCTAATGCTGATAAACCAATTACCAATAACGTCGTTGTGATATGCATATTTATTTTTTTCTTTTTATTCACTTCTTTCTTAATGCGTTCAAGTTTGGTCAGCTACTGTGGCCACTGTGGTCTCTGTATTCAAATGTTTCATTTTTCTTTATTGATTATAAGTTTTATTGGTTTTTATTTTGTTTCTTTTTTTTTGCATAAGCAATAAACATAAAAGAGAGTTTTGTTATGATTATAAAATTGACAAATCATTTAATTTAATTTTTAAAAAATATATGCAATTAAATATTTTTTTTGATAATGAGATAAATATATTATTGAAATTTATTAAAATTTAGCAAATTCAACCTTTTTTTCATTATAAATTTGAAAACATAAATGATTAAAGTTATAGATAATCATAAAAAAGATCCCTCTTAATCAATACAAAAATCTTTACGAACTGGACACTCAACTAATGAGTAAATAAACATTATTTTTTTTGAAATTTCATCAATTTAATAAGAATAAATTTATTACGTACAGTTTTTGATTATGTATTATCTGCACATATATTAAACAAATAAAATATAAAAAAGAAATAAAAAAAAAAATTAAATTAAGATCGAGATAAGACATTAGAAATATATCGTTAGTAAATTACTCACAAAAAATAAGGTATATATTCAACGTTGCAAAATAAAAAAAGGCAAGAACAACGCACACTGGTGTTCGTTCTTGGTAAAGGTGTAGAGAGACACTGAAAGTCTCAATCGAATCGGCTTTTCATACTTGGTCAAGCTTCGTATATAAGATCCCACCATTGAATCTCCTACTCGACTTGACTTGGCGACTATTATGGCATTCCTCCCTCTTTGTGCTAATTATTACTTTCACTCTTTGGTTGAACATACGTGTGCGTAAGCGAATTCAATATACGTATACTTATATACGTATATGTAAGATCTTTGTCATGTTGCAAATCTCTTGTTTTATTTATCCTTGGATGCTTGATTGGATTTATCTTTTGTTCTTATTTAGAATTCTTGGGATTGATGAAAATGATTGTATACCTCTATATATTACATATAATGTACCGATGAATAGTTTAATATAATGTGTACCTATTCATCATTTTTTTATATTGTTATTATTATTATTATTGGTATGTAAGATTTATTGATGAATTTTGATTAAAAGAAATCATTTTATTGTGTTCGCGTAAAATGAAATAAAAGTATAATATAAAATTTTTGAGATATTAATTAATATGTTCATTCTTCTTTTTATTTTTCATTATTTTTTTTTTTAATAAATAGCAAATTTTAAAATTAAATAAATAATAAATAAAACACTAATGAATTTATATTGATGTGTTTTTATTTTTGATTAAAAGTATTTTTATTATTAATATTTATTAAATTCATTGCTCAATCAAGTGAGAGAATAATGCTGAATGATATTTTTATAGGATAGGCTTAAAGCCAAATTCAGGAAGGTGTTACCAATAAAATAAAGCCATTATTTATATATTACATTTTTTTTATTTACTATAAATAACAACATATTTTTTTTTAAATTAAAAATTCAATTTTTATAAAAATTTCAGTACTAATTTATATAACATTTGAATGTGAGTAAAAAGATCTCGTGTGTGTTTACCTGCTAGCTATCTAACCGTCAGGGGCGAATATTGCAGCTTTGTGAATTAGATAAAAAAAGTTTATCTATGGCGCAAAAATTGGTGAAAATCCTAAACGAAGGTTCCATGTGCTTTGGTTCGAATATTTATTAACATTTTATTTAACACAGCCTAATTCATTCATCATTTAGATATAATTTACAATTATTATTTACAATTTAATTAATTATGATAATTATCTCATTTGTGATCTCAAGCATATAAAAATTTGTTCGTTAAATCAATTTTGTGGTCCTTGTAATAAATTACATCAAAGTTTGTATAAATATTTACAAACACAATATTACATAAATATATTAATGTCAATAAAACGATTTTTATCTTTTTATGTAAAAATAATTTAGAACATTCTGTCTGACGAATCATTATCGTATCACTTAATAAAAAATTTACAAAAATATAAAAGTATGAAAATTACCATTAAAAACAATGTCTTTACATCACTTATATGTTTACAATTTACCTAAATTCTAAAATAAATTAATTTCTTTAGTATAATATCTACAATTAATTGTACATTCACGTTCATTCGATCAAAGTTTGATCAACAACAACAAAATTGACTTTTAGAAGCCATATATCAAGATAAAGAAATCGGAATAAAGAAAAATGACTATTGGGCGAGATGCATTTTGAATTTACAACATATCTAATCGTTCTATGATAAATCATTGTTTGATTCAATCATCAGCACATATATAAATGCAGAATAAAGAAAGAGAAACAGAGAGAGAAAAACTTCACTATACACATGTGTACATGTACAATATAGATAAAAAGTATCTATTACAGTTTGCGCATATAAACGAAAAGTTTGTGCAGGCCTTTTACTCTTTCTCTCTTTTTCTCTTCCTTCCTTTACCTTTGTTTAATTTCATCGCATTCGCTATTTGAAAAACGTGCTAACTTGCTACCACACATTGTATATATAAGAGTATAGATGAGGTGTTGCCATGTATGTTAAAAGTAGAGCCAAACATATTAGATGAACGAGTGAATGTGACGCGTCATGAACGACATAGATGTATATTTAATGCAGATGCTTATGGTCAATATTTATATTTAACCAATGATTTGGTATATTTATTACAGAGGAGTCAGAATAACATAGTTAATGCCCATCAGTTATACTCTTATTGATAGCAAAACAGACTGAATTTATTTAGATTGGCCGAGATAAGAAATCGGTATTGCATACCGTTGACAAACAGAAAGAATTGTCAATCGTACATACAACAACTCGTTTAATATTAAAATATCGGCTTTTAAGAAAATTAAAGAGTTTCGAATCGTCATACGACAATCCAAACTTTCAGAATAACGAGAAAACCCATGATCAACAATACTCATCATATTGGTGTAGATTGTTATTTGAAGACTATTATTTGAATGTTACGTATAAAAAAGAGATACTTAGAATTTGGGATAGTATAGAAACCAAAGAAACTAAAAATCAAACTTTAAGATCTTTTATGTTAGGAAAGAAATTAGCTCAAGCATTGACCAAACAATCTATGTCAGAAATAATCAATACTAAGATGAGAGCTTTTATCAATAAGAATAATTTTATGCCAGTATACAAAGATTGGCATCATGGATAAATATGGAGTACCATATTTTTGTTCTACTTTTTTGGTTCAAATCGATGGTTGGATACATTTTGTACCAAATCTTTTGAAGTTTGTGACTAAATTGGGTGATGCCAGTATACAAAGATTGGCATCATGGATAAATATGAAGTACCATATTTTTGTTCCACTTTTTTGGTTCAAATCGATGGTTGGATACATTTTGTACCAAATCTTTTGAAGTTTGTGACTAAATTGGGTTGGAGGGTAGAAGTTTGATGATTATATCTTGTAAGATTGAGATAATGGATCAAGTTGTTTACAAGTTAGACTCACAATTGGAGAATCATAGGGCAAATTATGGTTTCCTTAAAAACTGTAACTCTATGATTGAAGAAATAAGGAACAGAAGCGTAGATTATCAGAAGATTATAAAATCTGAGAAAAATCTTGAAGAGAAACATAAGATTTTTATAAATCAAATGGAAAGCTTATCTTCTAGAATAACAGAGATATTATCTAAAAGGACTCCCTGGACATCTAAAGAGCAAGTAGAAGAATATGCCTAAAGATGATGCGTTTTCAACGAGAATCAGAAGATATAAATGGAATGCTCAAAGCAGTGTGCTAGATGACTCTGCTTATCAATTAGAACTACGTACCTCAGTAGCTGCTAGAGTTATGGTATACCGAACACGAAAAAGACCAAGTATAAATTAAAATGGTAAAATTAGAGATGTACGACTTCAAAAAATGTTTAGGAAAGAACCCGTAAGAATGGTGGAAAAGAATCTTTTTATAGAGTCAAAGTAGTCCTGTTATCAAAGGACCAAACTGCATCAGACTTGAGAATAGAGTTATAAGAATTGTCATCTTTGGAAGTATATCCTAAGATTAAGAATGGGTTTCTAACACTTAAACACGATGTCATAAATAAAGAAATCGAGTCCAATGTCCCTCACTTTACTGGAGGTGGTTGTTTCTTGATATGGGATGGAGTTTATCTAAGAACTCAATTCTGTTTAAGCATAGGCAACCATGACACAATGGCTAGAGTGTATCAACTAGTTAATTTCGAGCCATTGCTAGTTATAGAGGCTGAGCATTATGAAGCAGGCAGAAAAGGTTTAAAACACGTGAGCTTGGTGACTGGTTATGAGAGCAATGACATGCTAATACAGCTTTGTCTCATGGAACGGCTCATTCACCTAAAATGATTGTTAAGAGAAGCTCATCTTTTTTGTGCTTAATGAGTCCAGTAAATGTATATGATTATTGTGGATCAAACAACATAGAAGATTCAACTAGATAGATCCGCATTGTTTTTCGATTGACATAACACACAACGATAAGACAGGAAAATTCGACTTAACGCTTAATTCTAAACAATTTAGTAATATTAATCGCGTAGCGTTCGAGAACTGCCAAGATATTACTACAAACTTTGATGGCTATTCTGCATCAGCTGATGTGGATATAAATTACGCTGAAATAGAGCTACTCACTAATCACATTGAAAACATCAAAAATTCAATGCCATGTCAATTATACGAAGTGAAATACCACGTTTCTAACGGCCAAGATGGATTTAGGAGTAGTGAGTTTGACATTTGGACCTATGAGTGCGCAATGCCACCTATTTATAGAACTCAGGAAATGTACTCACAACGACCACTACCACGTCATCCACGATTGCAGTTACACCGGTAACACCTGTAGATGTCAAAGAATCAAAAATCTCAACAATGAGTTTGTTCGATACAAGAGACGAATTATTCCAGTCGGTGAATTCACACTCCAACAATGGATCAATTTGTCAGACTATCTGCAGAAAGATCCAAGACGAGTTAATTACATTCAACTCGCCGGGCGAGAATGGTGGGAAAACAGTATGCAGAATCGAGACTTATGCACCCCTGCAACCCAATAGAATACAATTGGCCACTAGTAATGTAACAACACAGTGGTACTGCATGAAATCTGAGAATAATACAAAATTGACATTGACATCTGGAAATGACCAAGTCACATATGACATAAATAATGTAGTAGACAATTGGTTGCCATTGCTATCAGTGATTAGTTCTACTGTATCAAAGGTGTCATCATCAGTTTGTGCTACCTACATGTTAGACGCTTTGAACCAAGTGCGCTTAATAGAGTATGAGAATGCAACAAAATTTAGATTGATACGTCCTATGGTGGCAAATGATACAGGGTTTAAACGTATATTCTTTCAAAATAAAATAATAAAGTTTAAAGATTTTCCTAAACTATATGACATTAAAATTATTAATGTACGACTAAACTATTGGACAACAGTCAACACACGTGTGAGAGATAGTAATCTTAGACTGTAGTGACATTAAAGCCTGAGATCAGAGATATGTTGCTACCCAAAGCTAACAAATTTAAGTTTAATATGTATAGATGGAAAAAAATTATCTCCTGTACTTAGTGCCGTACATAAACTCGATAGAAAATCACAATGGCTACCTATAAACAAAACACAATTATTGAGTATACTTTTCAAAATCAAATGGGACGTGATCCAATTACTTTATTTAGATTTAGAAATGATTTATATGATATATTAGATGGAAAAATGACAGACATGCATTCACGATTTTCATTATATAGTAAATTATCTCTCGATTTTCAAAAGATGTCTTTACAAATTGATGAAGGAAAAAAAGTAAAAATAAGTTTAGATAGAAATGGAAGATTTGCAATTGCTCAACAGATTCCTTTTAATAAAAATGGTTCAGTGCAATTGATCAACACCCCAATTTATGTAGATGAGAACGTTAATTTTTTGTTGGCGACATTATTTGAAATGTTTACTATCTCTTTTTTAGAATTTATCACTAAACAAATTAGTGTACAAAAAATGCAATCAAAAGAGGATTTTCATGTTAATGCTAATTTTAACTATGCTATAAATATATGTCAAATCTACTTATCTTATGTTATAAAGCGAAAAACAGAGAAGCTAACTGGAAATCAACAATTTATTATTGCAAACTTAATTCATGCAAAAGGGTCTCCAGTTTTATTTATGCTTCAGAATTTAAGAGTAGCTGATAAAATATACATAACATTGGCAGGTTTAAATGATGTAGATTTAATTCAGAATCAAGACTTGTGTTCTGTTGAGCAAGATACATTACTTAAATATACTTGTTATTTAAACATTGTCCAAAGTTATAATTTTATGAATGTATCAGTTAGAATCGCGCCATCACAAAATATGTATAGATTTAGTGATTTACAACAGTGGCTCGCTGCTGTAGAATTTACATTTTTTAACATGGTTAGACGACAACGTGCACGCAGAATTGGCAATAATACACAGACAGTTTCATGAACAAACTGGAGTAATTGAATGTTTCAATGTGGATGATCGTCCTGATACAGATAAAAGTTATACTGTTAACCGTTCAAACATAATATTGCCACAAGAATGAGGACATTGGAACGTCTCAAATTTAATTGAAGCAATACGTGATCCAATACAAAGACAATCTACCCAAGTTTTATTAAATAATAAATTTTGTGAAATTGACGCGTCAGATCTTGATGTTCGTGCACGTTATAGAGACTAGAACTCTAGAACAAGAACAGCTCAATAATCGTTCTTCACGTAGAGCTACTGCTTGGAAAGAGAAGAAAAATGCCTCCTCAAACAATACCGATCAGAAGTCGAAAGGTCAAGTAAAGAAAAATAATCGTAAGATTAGGCGCTTTTCCAAGAAGAGATGTTAGTATTAAACAAAACTATATTGACGAAGAATTAGATTTTTAAGTTGAGATTAATGAGTTCATTGAATTTGTTTAAAAACAGTATAACATTGATTTAGAAATATTAACTGCGCTTTCATATCATATAGCTTTAAGATGTGATGAAAATTTGGTAAGAGTATTACAATGTGAGTTGGTCAAGTGTCCTACATGAAGTTAAATCACGAAAAATTAAGAGAGTTATCTTAAGAACTTTAGAGAGTATGAAAAAAAAGTATTCAATAGAAAAGAGCGAACAAGTTTCAAGCATTGCATTCTCGTCACTTCTACAAGTACACTGCAGAAGCTCGGGGAATTGCAGCTATTGTTAATCCTTCTATGGCTAAATATAAGATTAAAGGTAATGAGCAGCTAGCAACTTTTGTAGCCCATATTTTAAGCTAAGAGAACAATTGGTAAACATAATGCTGCTGCATCAGCTAGCAACTTTTGTAGCCCATATTTTAAGCTAAGAGAACAATTGGTAAACATAATGCTGCTGCATCAGCTAGAAACTTTTGTAGCCCATATTTTAAGCTAAGAGAACAATTGGTAAACATAATGCTGCTGCATCAGCTAGCAACTTTTGTAGATTGAGTTGTAGATTGGAAAAAGAAGAAGAACTTGACGCATTCTTCGCATCGAGCAGCAATAAAAAAACAGCGAAAGTCAGTTTTGGAGAAGAAAACTCTGCAAGAGTCAAAAAACAGATTAGACGCTTCGCTAGACGAAGATATACAAGCAGTATCTTTTGTAGAGAGCACTGGATCAATAAAATCCAGTATTTCGGTTCTACATCAAGGGGACTCCGTGAAGTATGTGTCGGAGGATGCGTCTGGATCTCAAATAATAAAATTAGAGATATACGATTACAAAAAATGTTTAGGAAAACCTCCACAAGAGTGGTGGCGCGATTCCCTTTGTCGAGGACGAGTGATGATAATTATTTTTTGTGTGTTCTTTTATTTTTGGTTTAGACTATTAAATTCTCGTATATTTATATTTATGCATAGTGCACACTCTAGTGGCACTACTTTTCCCACAAAGGAACGCAAAGTTACAATCGAATCCGAACCGGAGAACACTTCCGGAGACGAGATAGCGAGTCCGTCCAAATTCCGACGCCTCTTCGACGCTACAGTAGAGGACGATGTCCTTCAAATTTCTACGGGCGACAACATTGGATCAATCTCATCATCTATCTCAATAAAAACGAAAGAAGGATACTTGAAATATGGATCGGAGGACAGTGTTGGATCTCAGATAATAAAATTAGAAATCTTCGACTACAAAAAATGTTTGGGAGTACACCAGAAAGATTGGTGGAGAAACTCTCAATATCGGGCGAAGGTAGTATTATCTTTCAAAACACATGCCAAAATAATCAACCAAGTGTACAAACTGTGAGACATGGTGTCTCGGTATTGTGGGCCTGGAGTTCGGAAGACTCCTCGCGCTTTGGTATCCGAGAGGCGATTATTTAGAACTAGGAAAAACAGACAAATTGGTAAGACATGTCTGGGAAGATTTTGAATATTTAATCTTAATTCCATTCATTTCTA
>JAPYZE010011110.1:0-12289 GCA_030522805.1 Leptomastidea abnormis
TTCTGACTATTGACTATAGTATAGGAAGTGGGTGTAAAAGTAAAAATTGATGATTTTTTGTTTGCAAGTATGGAAGGTTTGAGGAGTTGCTATAACGACGACCAAACGCACTCTCGTGATATAATTTTTGTTTTCTTTACACCTATTCTTCGTTGTATAAAGTATTGTATTATATGATCTCTAGTTTTTTTTTTTTTATGTGTATACATATAAGTATGAAGGTGTAAATTTTGTATGTGCATGTGTGCAAGTGACCGATGAAAAAGAGAGCTTTCTCTCGTTGTGAAAATTTATCGCTTTTTGCATGTGTACATGCTCTGGCTTTTGGTTCATAGAACAATAGAAGTGTGGATGTGTGTGTACCCAGGCTGAAAAATTCAAAGCTCCTCCTACTGTACTATACTATTCTTTTTTTTTGACAGGGCTATTGTTAGAGCTTTATAAATATTAGATCATAATTCTCGCTTGGTTTTCTGATTAAGCGATATGTAAATTATATATATTCTGGTATGGTTTTGAGTATACTAGATTTTAATTGAGACGCTGTAATAATTCAGTATAAGAGAGAGAAAGAAAGAGTCTGATTTTATTGTCAGGTCAAGTGTATGATATATAGGGTAAAATAAATCTTGAAATAGTCGTCGTAGTCGTCGTCGTCGTCGACGTGAAAAATCGTTAAAATTTACATCCTTAATTATAATTATTGTAATGAAGTTAGATAAATTAGAAAAAAGGTTGGATGATCAAAGACCCAGACTCGATATTAAAATCGATAATAATAATAATTTATTATGTGACAATCTAATTTCTTTTAAGATTTCACTAATTACTATCCCTATAGAGCGAGTTACACGTCAAGCAGCGCAAATTACAAGCAGCGCAAATTACTAAGAGCAAATTGTTAATTATCTGTAATTAAAAAATTACAGTAGGTAAAAAAAAGAGACCCTATACAAAAGTTTTGCGTCAATTAAAAATTAATGAGAGAATAAATTCAAAAGAATATATTATATATTGTACAGTAGTAGGTATATAGGAGCTGTTCTATACTATTACCGCGAATTTGATTCGTATATAAGGGGTGTGTCACGTCTGGGAGAGAAAGAGTGGTGTACGAAATTATAGGTCGAACACACAGAAAATGACGCATATATATATAAAAGTAATGGGAGTGAAAAAAAGGTCGAGGGTGAAAGAAAAAGAGGAAGAGATTTGAGAAAAAAAGAGGGTCGTCGTTGTAATGTTAATGTGGAAATTTTATGTATGTGTGTGTATGTACGTTTTTTTTGTTTCTTTTACGTTTTAGCTTTTACTATACCTAACTCTTACTCTCGGACGTTAGTACATGTTAATGTTCAAGAAAGGAAGATAAAAAAAAATAAGGGGAAAGGAAAACGTGCAAGCTTGATGCATTATTCAGCGTTGAGTTTTCGTGTTAAGCGTTTTTGGCGTTTCCTCTTCTCTTTCTTATCCTTGTTTTTTTTCTATGTCATTTTTTTTTATAAAGCACATAGAAAAGCTTAAGTTGGCATGAATATGTTTTTTTTTTGGGGAGAAGATTTCAAATTGTTTTTTCATAGTCTGAAAGGTAGGCAAAAAAATTTATATCGGTTTAATAAAAAGTTTTGCTTGAACGACTAAGTTAGGGACCGGAAAAAAATCCTAGAAACAAGAGGATGAATAAAGACGAGAATTCCTCTTACTATATCCAAAAAGCTTAAACGCGACTCGACCCACACTCAGATCCTTTTTCCTGTGGCTTCCGCCCGCGTGTGTCTCATCTCCACGTACATCCTCCTCACCCTCATCCCCTCTTTTTTTTTCATCCTTTTATCATCGCGCATTCCAGGTGGGTGGGCTCAGAAAAACCAAGAGAGCTTCTGTCTGTTATTACATCGAGTATATATACGGGTCGCGAGATACTTATCCCCCTCTCGGTGTAACATGTATACGCATTGTTTTTTTTTTTTTTATAGAACGTGAGGTTTGTTGTATGTGCGTGTGTGGTAATTTGTATTTTACGCACTTGAGAGAGAGGAAGCGTAACTGTAACGGTTAACCGTGTTGTAGAAGAGATGATGATGCTTTGATGAATTTTTATGTTATGTCTGGTTAATTGATGTTCTGTTGAATTCTTTTATGGAAAGGTTTTGAGTATGTGTTAACGTGTGGAGATGGATTGTGTGCAGTGGATTTGGTAATAAGTGGAAAGATTTATATAGAGGATGTGCGTAAGTAGGGTATATATTTGAAGAAAGGTGAGAAATCATGTAGTGATTTAAACGGACTCTCTTTTACTTTAAAAGGAAAATCCTTTTTATGGTAAAAAGATGTGGATTTACACTAAGTTCCTCAGTTTTTTTTCCTCTATTTTTTTTTTTTTTTTCAAGTATTTAGCATAAAAAAAGTTTTTGATGGCGCTGGTAGGATATAACCCCTTATTATTCTTTTTTTTATTACTTTTATTTTTAAATTTCATTCTAATATTTATCGTTCTTACTATTATAAATTATGAAGAAAAAAAAGAGAATTGAATTTTTACGACTTTTTGCTGATATATATATCTGAAAAATTTTAATTTATTTCCGGGCTGCGATGGATTGTACGTATCAAAGCCCGACCCAAATAGACTACTGCATCTCGAAAAAGCGCGAAGTTCTATACTGGGGGACAACAGGGTGACCCATACTAGAAACCTTTGACTTTTTAGCTTAATAAATGTAGCTTTGAAGCTGGAAACTACGAGTGACCCATACTAGGAGACTATTTTTCAGCGATCAAACAAAAAAGTCTTTTTCGGAAAATCAGTTTTGTAGGGACAATCAAACCCTCCACAATGCTAAAGTACATAAAAAAGAAATCTATATAGTTCTTCAAACGATTCTTTCTCTAACCACTTAAAACTTTTAGCATTCACTGATCGTTATCCCTTTTTTATTCCCCCGTTTCATCGTACTTTTCATTACCCCATATAAATTGATCCCTTACTTACAACAAAAAAAATCACCAAGTCACGTAAACTACTTACCCTTAAATCCAAAAACGATCTTTTCTATATACTCCCAAATCGCATCACAAAAAATCCTCCATAAAAAAGAATATACTCATCTAAATTCTACTTCTCAGCTTCCTTAGCGTATCACCCATATCACCAAAAATTCAACGAGTCACATTCTCTATCATACACATAACTCCTTCACGCATATCCGGTCCAACCGAAAAAGTCGGAAGCATAAGTCGCAACGCTCAAGCCAATAAATGCCACTCGTCGCTCTCTGGCGCGTACTTTTGCGGCGAGACATATGAATCTCACGAACTGTATGTGTGTGTGTGTGTGTGTGTGTGTGTGTGTGTGTGTGTGTGTATGTATGTCTACTTTATAAGATATTCCTTTTGTAAATGTGTGTGTAGGACGAGACGAGCAGATGTTGACGATGACTGTAAATTACCGAGTTTTATTAAAAGCTAGGATGTAGAAAGCTTGAGAGGAGTTAATGTTTGTGGTGTCTGCGTGGACTAGAGAATATTTAGATGTTTTTGGAATTTTAAAGTGTATTTTTGCTTGAATCTCGTACACTATGTTTTATTGACTTTGATGTCACGTTTACGTTGTGTATCTGTGGTTTCTTGTTTGTGCTTTGAGTTAGAATTTTTTTTTTTTTTTGAGATTGGTTGTTTTGGTTGGTATCAAAGAGTTTTTACACGTCATTCCAATGGTTTACAATTGGGAGTGAAAAATAAATAAATATTATGGAGTATATATATTTTATAAATAGTAAAAAATATTATTGAAATAAAAGTGTAATGTATAGGGCTATAAAATACAGTATAAAGAACAAAGAATAGTTTTTAAAATAAAAGATAGTAGAAACTTATCATTATAATTTACTTTTAAAAATTTTTGCCGAAAACATTATAAACTTTTTTATTTTTATATTAGAATTATTTTATTTCCTTTTGTGTGTCTAATTTAATTGAAATTTTATATATTTTTCAAGAAAGAAATAAATATATCCAGGATCATAGTTTAGTTGCCAAAGTTTTAGTACTTACGAGAGAGAAAGAGAGAAAGCTATATATATTGCTGTTACTGCAATAAACTACTTTGCCAAAAGTTTATACATTATATACATACATCAATCAACTATACTACTACTGTGCGTATATATATAGTGAAATTAAGCTTTTCGTCATCACTGTCTTATTAAAGTAAACTATTTCGTGCCAAATAAATTGTATCATTTTAATAATGTATAATTTTATTTCAAATGTATATATATTAAACTTTATAAAAATAATTAAATTTTATTGTAATTACTACTAAAAATGATAATTTTTCATTTTTAAGATAGTAGCTTTAATATACATTCATAAAATAATTTACTTAGCTTTAATTTAAACGGATTATTTATAATTTTCTTGTGCTTTTTAGCTTCATTATACATGATTTAAATTCATACACATGAAAATGGTAAATATCCTGTTATAATCCTTAATTTACATATTTTAAGAAAAAATAAATAGAATGATTTAAAATTAAACAAAAAATAAATAAATTATATAGCTAGACAGAATAAAATTCTTTCAAATTAATCAAAGTACTTAAATTAAACGAATTATAGACCAAAGTGTCTATAGGTATAAACTTTTTGACGTAGTCTAGCGGGATTTGCCTAAATTACAAGAGAAAGAGAGAAAGATTTTGACGTATACCGTTGGGAACTATATACGCAATTCTCTCATCTAAAATTCAACGCACTTATTATTCCTTTATGCTTTAATACGAATTCAAAATTTTATTGCTTAGATTAGTCATTTATATCTATTAATAAATAAATAAAACCTTCTTCATCTTTAAAAATAGAAAAAAAAACAATAAAAATAATAAAATAAAAAATTATATTTCTAAAATATCTACTTGTAGAACGAGACCGCACGCAATCTCATTACGTTATATTTACGTAAAATTATATAAAATTTTGTAGATAATTAGATGAAATAACTTTTTCGTAATTGCATCTCACTAGCCTTATATTAAGAGGCGCAGACTCAAAAGTTTATCAGAATCTCTATACCTATATATACAACCAAGCATACTCAATACCCTTAACTTTTTTAATAAGGGGGAGTAAGTGTATACCTCCCTCTTTTCTTTTTTCATTTTTTTCAAAAACTTCGTATCGAACGTAATACACATTCTCTCTCTCTCTCTCTTGCCTCTACTTAACTTCGAAATCGGAAAATCTCATATCCTATACACTATATCACAACATCCACGTTCACAAGCAAGTATAAAGTTCTCTCCCTCTCTCTCTCTCTCTCCTTTTTTTTATTTTATTTTTCTTTCAAGCTCGTTAACGTAAAGATAGTTTATATATATATACGTATACTCGTTGTGCTTTAACACATACCACCAAGTTTCTGTCGCGGCGAATTAATTTGAATTTTAATAGGTGCCTTGTATGTATGTGCGTATATGTGCATCGACGGTGCACTTTTAATTAAAAGCTCGCGAAAGCATTGCCGACACCGAGTTAAAGCCGAAAGGTCGTGTATAGCAATTGTTTCGATTGTCGAATGCTATTTGCTGCTTGTATATAGGGACTTATAAAACCCACAAGTGTGTTTACCTGTTTTTGAGATTTTTTTTTTTTTTAGAATATCAAACTCGATATTGCATTTGTGGCTGTTATACGTACATATAAGACTTGATCTTGGAAAATTTGCATTTATAGCTCACTTTAAGTTTTTATAATTGGGATATTTTTATTTATTTATATAGTGGAAAGTTTGTATATACATACATATAGAAGAGGGGTTGTACCCTAAAGACTATGTGCTCTACTTTTATGAGAGAGTACTTTCTTTTATGATTGACGTAATGAGGAGTGTTGTAAAGAAAAGTTTTTTATTTTTTAATAGAGTTATACTTTTCTAGCTTTGGAGAAAAAAAAAAGAAAGAGAGTAGACTTTTTTTAAATAAAATGAATATATATAAAACACGATTCGTAGACTTGTCTGAGGTTATTTTAAAAGTTACTATTTTAAAGTTTCGTACGAGAGGATATGTTTTCTTTTCTTTTCTTTTTTTTATTGACTTCTAGTAAGTTTTGAATGGTTTGTTGGTGAATAATTAATCTTTTAGAAATCGGTTTTAGTTTTATTTTATGTTTTCTATTTTTTTTTCTCTGTTGGAATTTCTGATATAAATTTTATTAATAGAAGAAAAGCAAATAATGATATTCTAAATAAAAATAAGATTCAAATTTATTGCTAGAAAAATATAGTTTCTAAGAAAGTATAAATATATTTTAATATTTTATTAAAAACAAAAATATATCAAACTTGACTAAAAATTTATTTCATTTTTCTGATTACAGCAACTCAAAGATGAAATCGGCGAAGTCGTGGCAGAAATGGAAGCAATGGAAGGCGGTGGACTCGCAAGTGACGACGCAACAAAATTATCAAATAACAAAGCAAAACAAACATCGATCGGTCGTAAAAAATTTAATATGGATCCAAAAAAGGGCATCGAATACCTGATAGAAAATAGTTTATTAACAGCAAATCCAGACGACGTGGCACAATTTTTATACAAAGGCGAAGGTTTAAATAAAACGGCGATCGGTGATTATCTCGGTGAACGTAATGAATTTAATGAACGCGTATTACGTGCATTTGTCGAATTACACGATTTTACCGATTTAATATTGGTCCAAGCATTACGTCAATTTTTATGGTCGTTTCGATTACCCGGTGAAGCACAAAAAATTGATCGTATGATGGAATGTTTCGCACAGCGTTATTGCCAATTGAATCCAAATATATTTACCAATACCGATACTTGCTACGTATTGAGCTTCGCAATTATTATGCTTAATACGTCGTTACACAATCCAAGCGTCAAGGACAAACCGAGCGTCGAGCAGTTCATCAATATGAATCGTGGCATCAACAACGGTGGTGATCTGCCAAGAGAATTACTAGTTGTAAGTATATATATATATATATATATATATATATATATATATCTATACAATACATATATAAATTCGATACACGCAATTCAAAACTTATCTATATACATGAAAGCCTTCTTGCTGCACTCTCTTTCTTTTTTGACTCCCCTGAGATTTTATATACGTGGTCTTAAGGGATGTTCTCAGCTTTCCTGACGTGGTACCCACACTATTGCGACACTGTTTTTTTTTTTTTTTTTTTTTTTTTTTTTTTTTTTTTTTTTTTTTTTTTTTTTTTTTTTTCTTTTTTTTTTTTTTTAAAAAAAAAAAAAAAAAAAAAAAAAACAAGGAAATAACGAAATGTAAAGGACTTTTCTTTATGTAAATTTAAAAATGTCTTTTACTAAAATAGAGAGTAGATATATTCATTAACTTTGTAATTAAGTTCTCTATTTATTTTTTAATTGAAAAGTTTTTTTTTTATGATGAAAATGATAAGACCGATTATACTAAAGAGAGTAGAGTATAGTTCATTGTATATTTGGGTATTGTTGCACGAAAATTTTTCAATTAAGAAAAAAAAAAACAGTAAAATGGTCTCTCTTGGTGGTTACTTTATCTTTTTTTTTTCTTTCGTTAGCATCTTCCTCCCTTCTTTCTTTATCTTTTTTTTTTTTCTTAAACAAAAAAAACTAGAACAACGAAGAAGCTTTCAAAGATTGCAAGTAAAATCTGGGTGGTATACAAAGAAACTCAGAAGACTACAAAAACACTCACTAAAGAGTCGCCCGTATTGTCTGGAGAAATAACAAATATTAAATCGTCTTCTCTATCTTAGCATTATCATGAAAACACGAAAAAAAATATTTCCGTTAACAGTGTCAAGTATAATTTACAAAAAAAAAATAAGAATAAAAATAAGAATTTAAAGGAAAATCGTATAATGAGATACTTTACTGTATATAAAAAAAAAAAAGTAAGAAGAAGTTGATCGAAAGCAAACGAATTTTGTAGTAGTGCCGTGGGGGCTAGTGTCAAAATATATATTTGCGACAGAGGAAAAGAAATCACAATATTTTTTTTTACTCTTACTTTATAAGCATAGACGATAAAAAAAAAATAAGCTAAAGCAATTTTCCAAGTATAAGCTTGATATCTTGCAACTGACAATTTCTGTGTACAATTCAGGAGTTGATTTATCGGTACTGAATTTGAAAGACGCTCAAGATATATGAGATGCAATTTACTCTCTGTACATATATACGTATATATACATTTTCGCGAATGAAATTTTTTCTAGTTTAAGCAAGTTTATATACGTATACATATGAGCATTAAGAGTAAAAATCCGCATTGCCGTTGTTACCCTATAGAAAACGCTAATGCAGCCAAAATAACTTTTTTTTATTAGAAAAGAAAAAAAATTAGTGTAACCGAGATAATAAAAAAAATCGTAGTCTATTCAAACTTTGTCTGAAATATTTGTGGGTGCCGATGCAGAAAGTTAGTGTAGGTATATAGAATAAAAAGGTAGGGTTAAAAACGCATAGATAGTATACGTACAACCTCGTCTCTAAATATATCCAAGAGAAAGAGAGAGAGAGAGAGAGAGAGAGAGATCCATTATGGTTTTATGAAAATTCGATCGGGAGAATTCCTTGGCCATGATCCAAAAGGAATTTCCAGGGGCTTATTTTGTGAACACCACATACATACACATTTATCAAACGCGCAAAAAAACATGTATAATAGCGCAGGTTTGCTTGTTATACGATTCTCTTTCTCTTATATAGTGTGGCAATATTTTGCGAAAGACATTTAATGATATTTTGTTATACGAACTTGTATATGTATTAATGACTGATCGATGATATTATGTCTTTAGTTTTTGAAAGTTTGGAGGATTTGTAAATCTTGCAATAAACACAGCAATAAATTTGAAAGGATATTGGGTGTATTATTAATTTACTCGCGAAGAAGCGGATGAAGAGGCTTAGATTTCGGATGATATATTATATTATTGACTTGGGTATATTACGTAACGGGAGCAAAAGCTTGGGATGGTTGATTGGAAATTTAAGTATAGGAAATAGATGATGAGAGACATGGTTAGATTGTTTTGCGCGAGATGTTGAAATCGTTGATATTGAAGAGATTTATATTATTGATTATATTTTTGATTTTTGTTGATTTATTTGTAATGTTGGAAATAGATATTACATATATATATTTTGCGAAAATAATGCGTCAGTGATTAATATAATAAATAAAATTAAGTCGGAAATAGATTTTGTATATTGTAAATGGGAGGGTTTATTATTTTATGAAAGAGAAGAATAAATATTTTTGTCGATGATAAATTTATCGACTTGGATATATAATTAACTTGATATAATTTTTTTTCCAAGAGTTAACATGAAATAAAACAATGTTATAAAGTTTATTTTTAGATGAAAAGAAAATATAAGTTTATTCTATTGTCAATTTAATATTTGATATCAAGGCAATATTTTTTTATTTTCAAGTCTTATTTTTCATATACAAATTTACATATGCAATCAAACTCAGCTCTTTGTTCCTATCAACAATTTTAATATCTTCATAAAAGATTTAATAATGTTTATATAAAAAAAAAGAACTTAAGCTAATGACAATCCAAGGCAAGGCATTCAAAAAAACGTTACGTAATCCATTAGCCTTAATATTCATGAGAATTTTTATCCCCTTTAATCCATACATGCGACGGAAATTTGTATCTTCTACAAAAAAGAAATATATACCCTATAGCATACATAGTGTAATTACTATTTAACGAAATTGTGCCACTGCCATCATGATTTTTTTTTTTTTTTAAATTAATGAACATCTGTAAAGCTACCTTTTTTTTTGATAGAGTTTATTAAGTAAATTTCCATCATTATTTTGATGTAACATAGTTTTTACTTCAATATCTATTTTTCCACATCACAAGTCACGTATATAATTTATAAAGTTCGATATATATAAACGCGATATCATCGTATATAAATCATCGAAAAATAAACTTCTCAAATCGATATATCAATCGACAAAGTCAACGTGCATATGTACATACACACACACACATATATATTACCTTTCAAGATACTTATCTAACTCGCGAATTTAAGACCTTATATATACGATACACATATTTTCACGGTAAAAAAAAAAAGTATGTATCATTTTTATGATACGCTTTCACTCTTACTACATATATATACAGAGAGAAACATCTGTTGAAAATTTTTCTATACACGCCTCAGGGGTATATTTTATATGAGCTTGCAAAAAAAAAAAATATGTTGTGCATAATGTAATGTTCTTTTTTTTCAGAGTTTATACGAGAGCATCAAAACGGAACCGTTCAAGATACCAGAGGATGATGGCAACGATCTCATGCATACTTTCTTCAATCCGGATAAAGAAGGATGGCTTTGGAAGCAAGGTGACAGCTCGCTAACCGAACATCTTTCGATTTTTTTTTCTCTTATACCTTTTTCTGTTTTTTTTTCTTTCTCCTATACCTCTCATTTATTTTTCTTCATTTTATTCATTTATTTCATCTTTCATTCGCGAGCATTTCATATCATCATTTTTCATGCGTTACATTGACTTTGTCATATGTTGTTAAGAATTAATTTGCAGGCTGGGAAAATCTTGGTGACGTCGTATTTTTTTTCTTTTTTTAACGAATAGTAACGATTAAGTATGTAAATATTGGTTTTGTACAAGTATCTCCTATTTTTTTCATTTAAAATCACGTGAAATATTCTTTTTTTATGGATATATTACGTAACACAGATGATATGATTTCCAGATGATATTAATATTGTTAACTTTGATATCGTTTTTCTCGTCGTAAAGATAACTTTAGTTTGTCGGGGTTATAAAATCGCTATAGCTTTCAATAAGTCGAACTCATTCGAGAAGAAGAAGAAATTTTTTTAAGATCGAATAACGACGTTAGTGTATACTTGGAAAAAAAAAGTTTGGAAAATGACTTTATTGGAAATTCAAAGTTTCGAAGCGAGACTTATGTACTTTTTATTTTTTACGATGTTACCAAGTTTTTACTTCAGCTGAGTGTCTTATGCTTAAATAATAAAAAAAAAAAAGAAAGAAAAAAGCTTATGTGAAGTGAAAGTTAAAATTTTACATTTACAAGAAATATTGAAAAATTTTTGTTTTAAAGCGATGTGCAATTATAATATCGTCGATTTTGTATAGATTACGTTTGATAAGTGATGCTTTTTACGTCGCTTTAATTTGCACGAATTATTATTTAGTTTTTTTTCTATTATGATAAAATGATAAATTTTTCGCGATTTAGATTTTTATAATTTAAATTTTATAATTCCCTCGTTATTTTTATTATTTGATCTAGAGCATATATATTTTATCCAAGTTCTAAATCATAAAAAATTGTAAAATAGAAATTAACCGACATAGTCTTGAGAAATTTAGATTTCTAACAATTATCTTAAAGTAATGTAAAAAAAAATAAAACCCAAGTCAACGTAGCTTAAAAAATAATCTCACTTCATAATCATCATGTATACAATATATCACTAAAAACCTTCAACTTTCTAGAAGTAATACGTACGTAGTCTTCCCATCATCACTGCACCAAACAATAAAAAAAAAAACTCACGTAACAATCAGAATTTTCCTTTCACCAAAATTAGAACTAACAAAAAAGTAAAAAATAAAGTCTTAATATTTATTGAGTAATTAACATATATTTGATCGTATAAACCAAAAATCAGTGCATTTTAAAAGGCCTCCCCAAAATTTTTGTTATGGTAACAAACATTTTTTAGACCATATTAATAAATTTATATCATCAGTGTTACATGTATAAACGCAAAGGATAAATATTCTAGTTGCCGTGCAATGCGAGCTTTTTGCATATTAAAAAAAAAAAAAAAATTAAAAAATTATAGCTGTATATCATACAGAGGGAGGGGCAAGCTTTTATGGAGCTTAAAATATATCGTCGTAGTTGCTGCTGCAGTCGTAGTCGTAGTCGTCGTAGTAGTCGTTGCTCGCACTATACGTGCAAATCTAGGACATTTGGCCTTAATGAGATATTTATAATGAAGCTGAGAAAATAGTTTATTCTCTCTTTCTCTCCACACATACTATGCTATATATAAAAATCATATAATAATTATTCTTGAAATTTTTCTTTTATTTTTATCTCTTTACTCCTAATATTTCAACAAAATTTCTTATCTTATCCTTGTACAATCAACTTGCAAATAAACTTAATTTTTCATCGTAAAATTTAACTTTTTCCCATTTCT
>JAPYZE010011119.1:0-10192 GCA_030522805.1 Leptomastidea abnormis
CCAAGGGCCGGGAACCTGGTGACCTGAGCCTTTTTAACTTGTCCCCATGGTGCGTATACTAGATTTTTCATCTCCCGATCAGGAAGTGCAGTTGAAATTTGCACAGCTGATCGGGAGTGATAAAAAAGTTATTTATTAACATATTGATCTATATATACTTCTGTCGGGGGTCCCCGAGACCCACACTCGGTTTTTTATTTTTCAAGAGTGTTGCTTTGGTAATATAATGTTTTATTATATTATTTATTAAAGATTCTATTGCAATTATAGGATCTTGCATGACAATAATTCTTCCCAGTTTTTTTTAATTGCGAATTCATTTAGTTTATTTCATTCAATATTTGGTATTTTTTAGTTCCAGTTGCTTTGTTGAATTTTTTTAATTTTTATAAATAAAAGATAATGATTAGTGAGTGAACTTATTTATTTTCATGTCTTAGTTGTTTTAATATCTTTAAATTTAATAAAAATATTGTCAATGCATGTTTTTTCTCACTTTTTAGTGAATGTCTTATGATTGATTAAAAATTAGGCATAAATTTCTTTTCTACAAAGTTGCTTAGAAATTCTTCATTATAGTTGTTATATTCAAGTAAATCTATATTGAAATCGGCTATTACAAAATGATTTTTAGTATTTTTCTTTCATGAAGTCTTATGTTTTGTATGAATTCAGTCTTGTAGATTTTGTGAGATTTATATATTGCTGATATTTCAATATTTTTATCCGTATCTGATTTGATATTAGTATGTAGGATTTTAAGTTTACTTACCTGAATTATTTATGTATGCTCTGTTAGATTTTTATCTATATATACAACTACTCCATCTGCTATGTTTATTTTACTATTATTATAATATATTTTATACCATTTTAGTGAAAAATATTTATGATATCTTAGAACTCAAGTTTCCGTACCAAGTGGCGCGGTAGCGGCACGACGACACGTTTGAGGAGCAAATGCCGTGGGCTGCTACAGCAGACACTATGTACAGTAAAATTTAATTTTTCAATTTTTGATGATTTTAAAGAGGTGTATTCAATTTTATTAAAAAAAAATTTATTGGATGTGATAGTGCTTGTGATAAGCTTTCGAGTCTAATATTCTGGGTAAAATATATTCCTATAAGTACGAAAACGAGAGACTTGAACTCTCGGAATAGAGTAAAAAGCGATAATAGGCACGCAGTAAAGTGTGAGAGAGAAAGAGAATTGGATAATCACTCACACACCAATTTGTATATATCATAGACTTATATGTGAAAGGTATTGAGTGTTGAGCGAGCGTGTGGGGGTACCGCCGCTGTGCGCGAGGCGGACAGCCGCATAAAGCAACGAGAGAAGAACGCTATAGATATAGTGGAGCGTGGAATTTTATTTTAAGCGGTAAAATAAGTATAATTTAATAATGCAATTATAAGCGATGTATTGCATCTTTACGCTTGCGATTTTTATAAGTTGTTCCGTGGAATATAAAGAGTTCATACTTATAAATACAAAATGCTGCAAGTTATTGAAATTCGCAAAACATTGAAAAAGCCAGATGCTTGCAAAATATAAAATTTCGTCATCAATCTCAGCGTTACGTGATTCAGTGGGGCGGAGTCAGCGGTGCGGCGGCAACTTATAAGTCGCACGACGTTACGAGAGACATCGGTGAGTTCAGTCTTAATTGGAGTGCCACGGAGCTGGTCTTTTTTGACACCCCAGCACGTGCACCGACCTGACTCTCCCCCGGTGATCTCTCTACATCGATCCATGGCTGTATCAAACAATCAATTACGTGTGTTCTAATTATAATTGGCATTTAATTATCCTATGTAATTCTTTTCTTTTTATTCTTGTCTGTTGCCTCATCATATGTACTGTGGAGAGATTACCCTGATTCCATCTCATGAGCTTCCTATGGCATTGCGTTCAAATGAAAGTGGAAAGATCTCCGATCCTCACGAGGAATCCAAAACAGCAATAAGTCTGTGATGGATGGAAGTGTCCTTTCCCCAATCAATTGTCTCCTTTTTGTGGGCCCGTACACAGAGCTCTGTGCAACACTACCTGAGGAGAGGCATTGCGAAAGCATGCTAGGATATTTTACCTCAACATAATATTGACACATTTATTGACCGCATTAACTCGTTTCTTTCTCTTTTGTTCGCAAGTGGATATATCACCTTGCTTTAATGAAAATAAATTACAATTATATTTTATTTTTTATTAAAAGCTCGTGAACGTCACAGTATTTATCCCCAAAATTTATTTTTGGCGGCGCCCAGAGGGGTGGGGTAGGGGGAATAAGGTAAAAAAATTGAAAAAAAATTTTTTTTATATTTTGGTTGATTACATTACCCGAAACTCATATACAAATATTTAGATCCAAAATTTGACTTTTGTGGTAACCACTGGGGTGGTGGAGGAGGAAATTAGGTAAAAAAAGTATACCCTATTAAAACATAATAGTGCCATAGTAGGGCCGTAGTAGTGCTCTATTATATAAATACTACAATTTAAATAGGGTAGTAATAGTGCAATAACAGGGACTTAATAGGGCTTTAAAAAGGTTTCTCTAACAGTGGCCTATTATTTATATTTTAAGTATTCAATTTTATCATACAATTTTTTTTCTTACATATTGACACTTCAAAATAAAAAAGATACCAAAAACTAGTGATATCCAAAAAAAACTACCTTTAAAAAGATAAACTTAACGGCAAGTTTGAAATTATTGGGTGTACAAGTTAGTCATCGGCCTAGTGCAAGAACCAGCTATGTCTGAAAGAATGGCCTTTATTTTCCAGATAGCCAAGAAAGGGCCTACGTTTTTCAGATAGGCAAGAAAAGGCCTACGTTTTTCAGATAGGCAAGAAAGCCTACGTTTTTTTAGAGGCAAGAGAGGCCTATGTTTTTTAAATAGGCAAAAAAGGCGTTTTTTCAGACGCAAGAAAGACCTTTGGTTCGTGAAATACTGTACCGACAATTGTGTCAGTAATTAAATATATTGATATTTAATTTTTTTACCCCAAAATTTAACATTTTACGTTGGGGGGAGGGGAGAAATCAGGGTAGTGTGGAAAAAAATAAAAAAAATTTTTTTTTTATTTTTTATAGTAGTATGTTTGTGGATGGTGAAATAGTCAAAATATCAATAAAAAAAATTTCGATTTTTTTACACTACCCCCCCCCCTCCTTCCTTCCAAAGTAAAATGTTAAATTTTGGGGTAAAAAAATTGAATATATTGTGCCGGTGTAGTATTTCACGAACCGAAAGTCTTTTTTGCGTCTGAAAAAACGTAAGCCTTTCTTGCCTCTGAAAAAACGTAAGCCCTTTCTTACCTGTGTGAAAAACGTAAGCCCTCTCTTGCCTGTCTGCAAAACGTAGGCCCTTTCTTGCTTGTTAGATTTTTGTAACTGGTTCTTGCACTAGGCCGACGAAGTGAGATCAAAAACGTACAGCCAATTTGCCTTTCGCTAAAATACTTAGATTTTTCTTTAAATTCTTGACTTCTAATGTAATACTTTTTCAAAATTGTAATACAGCATTTATTTTAAGCTAGCGATGTAAATTAAAGATTTTTTATCCATAAGTATTATTTTAAATAAGTAGTTGAAAAATGCATATTTTTACTTTAATAAATATCTCTTGCATAACTTGCCAGGCCCGGTGTTTTAGTTTGTTGATGAACCAACTCACACATTTGCATACAATTAGTAATTTGTTGTTTTAATGCTTTATTACATTTAGAATTATGAAGCGCTTGGGGCATACAGAAAGAGTGCTTGTGTAATTTATTTATTCACAACCTTCTCTCGTTGATAGAATCATTTTTGGAAAGAGAATCTACATGTTGAAAAGAAGGGTTTAATTTAAGTTCATTTTTTTATTTGACAATATAATTTATGCACCAAGTGGCCGATTATTTCCGGAGAATGAAGTTTACTGCCCGAGCAAAGCGATGGCAGTAATCATTCGAGGAAAATAATGGCTTACTTCTGCTCGAGGTGCATATGCTATTTTATTCCTGCAAGGGAGGTAATGGCCTGTCTATATAAATAAATAAAAATATTTATTATAAATAAATGCTGCTGGATAGAAAAGAAACAGTAAAATAGCGTAAAATATTCTCCTTCTGGCACAGTAAAAAGTAAGTTATAGAAATGATGTGCAGTTAAAAGAGAAAGGAAGGAGGGGCGCAGCAGGGGAGTGCAGGGGTCGGAGCCCTGGAGGTCAGAGGGGGTGTGAGGGTGGAGCTTTCGGCGGGGTATGGTAAAAAACCGCAATGGAATAAAACGCATCATGCTCTCCCGGCATGTGGCGCCCTCGGTTCGCTCGGGCGCCGACTACTCGCCGGGAGAAAATTGCACATTGTCTTCTCTTAATGCGTAATATACTATTCTCCTGATAAGCATAATAAGTCTATGTGAAATTTTGTGAGTAAATTGAGAAAGAATAACTTTTTAAGATAATTTTATTAGAATTCACGCGTAACTTGTTTAACCCGTTTCCGCCAAAAAGGCCATACTCGGTATACCGCTCTTTGACGACTCATAACTAATACTATTTACATCTAAAAAATTTAAATGAGGTATATTTTTAAAGTTTAAAATGTGTCTTTTTTGATGGTATCAATTAAATTTCTCAAAAAATTTGTTGATAATAAAAAAAAACAATTTAAAAAAAACAAACATGATTTTTTTGCACATTTTTTTACTTTCTTAAAGAGAAACTTTGTAACGGTAAAAATTTTCGATTCGGTTTTTTTTAGTTTTCTCGACATTTTAAAGGTTCCTGAACTCAAAAAACGCATTTTTAGAAATGTGTGTGTGTGTGTGTGTGTGCGCGTGCGTGTATGTGTGTGTGTGTGTGTGTGCGTGAGTGTGTGAGTGCGTGCGTGCGTCCGTGCGTGCGGGTGTGTGTGTGTGTGTGTGTGTGTGTGTGTGTGTGTTCGTCTGTATGTAACGATTTTTTGTCGCACGATAACTTTTGAAGGAATAAAGATATCGACTTGAAATTTTGCACACATATTTGTTATATTTTAGTTAAAAGCTGATTAAATTTTGGGATTGATCAGACCTTATTAAGGATGTTTTTTCATAAAAAATGTACGTTTTTTTTAAGGCAAAAATACCTAATTATCTAATATTAAGATTAATTGTTGATATTTAAAGTTTATATTGTGTTTTAGTTTTATATCGTTTTTACGGTTTTCTGGGTTATTCTTTACATATATCACATTAAAATTAATTTATTTCGTTAACTGGACTTTATAAAGGGATGTTTTTGATAAAAAATACCTTATTTAAGTGCATTTTTTATAAATTTTCTATTTTTTGAGTTTGATATCATTTCTATGGGGTATCCAACCATTCTTCCGGCTATTTTTTTGCGGATGGCCATTTTTCCGGCATTCAATAATTTCGGATTTTTTTTTCGCATACATTTTTCCGTCATCAAATTTTCCGGTTCCATTTTTTTGGATCTCTTTTTTCCGCATATTCAAATTTTTGTTCTATTTTTTGCTACCATCTGAAGTTATGACAACACATTTATAACAACCTACAAATAATAGATAAATTCATAGTTTTGATTATTACATATTCTTCGTTTATCCGTTTACAATTAACGATGGATTCCGAAATTATAAGTGACAAGCTCGTGATTCAAGGCTTTCTTTACTATCACAGTAAAAGAGCCGGTGAAAAACGACAGTGGGAATGTATGAGGCTTTGTAAAGGAAAAGAGTGTACAGCAAGAGCCGTTACAAACGATCCTCGTCCAGGGGAAAGGCTTGTGGTGTTTCAAGGCCCTACTGAATCTTTTCATACTCACCTACCCAACTTTAATGAGTGCGAAGCGTAAAAACTTAAGATCTCCTTAAAACGAAAAGCCGAAGAGCATCCAGAGCGACCACCTTCCGCGATACTTCGAGAAGAGTTAGAGGGCGTTTCGACAGGTAGAATTTACTAAAAAAAAACATTTTTTCTTTATCAGAAAAAACACGCTCGCAAAATACCAAACTTATTTATTTGCCCTTTTTTATAATGCCTTTAACCCTTCCTCTTTGGTTTAGGCGTGCTCTCTCAGCTACCAGTAAGAACACAATTTTCCACCAAACCCGACATCTCTAAATGACTTTGAAGCTTTACCGGATAAGTACCAGCGTACGCTCACTGATAAGAAATTTTTGATTTTTGATTCGGGTATTTCGGACAATGGCAGAGTTCTGGTGTTTTCTACAAGACGAAACTTAGAGTTTCTGTTGAAAAGTTCCGTGTGGTTCATAGACGGAACCTTTAAAGTAGGGTTTTGATTCCCGGCACTTCTGTGATAATTTTTATATTTATATTTATACGCATTGCAGGTTGCACCTAACATCTTTACGCAAGTTTTCACAGTACTTGGTATTGTTGAGCGCAGGCGCTCTGGCAATACAGATACCGTATCACTACCTTTCGTCTATGCGTTACTTTCAATCAAACACACGTCTCAATATACTGCAGTTCTCGAAGCAATAAAATCAAGTGCGCATGAATATGGGATTTGACAATTCGCTTTAAGTAGAATTCTTTGCGATTTTGAACTATCCATCATTAATGCTGCAAAAGAAATTTATCCTGACGTTCAAATAAGTTGCTGCTTTTTCCATTTGGCCCAATCTCTCTACCACTAGATCAAAGATACTGGCTTACAACAGTTGTACTCCAACCCTACCAATGAATCGATTCGCTTACAAGCTCATGTGATTTTAGCTTTATCATTTGTTCCAGTAGACGATGTGAACCGTCTTTAACTTGAATAATCTTTTACTTGAAGAGGTTGACGATAAATTACTTCCTGTGCTCGAATATTTTGGCTCTACGTACGTCATTGGTCGGCCAAAAATAAGTCGACGCAGAGCGGTTCCTCCGCGGTACGCACCTTAGCTTTGGAATCAATACGAGGCAGCTATTGAAGGGGCTCACAAAACGAATAATATTAATGAGAGGTGGCACAATCGTTTCCACGTTATTGTGGGAAAAAACCACCCTGACTTATACTGCTGTCTGACCGAATTCCAAAAAGAACAAGCAGACACTGAGATAATGGTAACGGAACTCAGCATAGGTCGAAAAGTAAAGGCAGCATCGAAAGCTAAATGGCTAGAAAATAACCAAACTTCAAATAATTACAGCAAGCTACAACGACTACAAAGGAAAAGAAATAAATTTTTCACAAGCAATTGCTCATAATGTTAATTTCTGACTAATTTTTATAAAGTTCAAAACAAAATAAAAATTTTTATTCCTAAAAATTATTTTTCTTCCGGATTTTTGTCATATCGGAAAAATTTACTGCCGGAAAACTGGCGCCGGAAAATTTTCTACCGGAACCGTTACCTGACGGAAAATGTCTATCCGGAAAATTTGATCTGGGATATTGACCGGTAATCTTTCTATGGTTTTCTGGGTTGCTCTTTACGAATATTACATCAAAATTGAGAAATTTCGTTAGTTAGACCTTGTTAAGGATATTTTTGATCAAATAATAACTTATTTAAGTGTTTTTCAAAAAAATGTCTATTTTTGGAACTACATATTGTTTTTATAGTATTCTGGGTCGCTTTTTACTTATATCGTATTTAAATTAATGAATTTCGTTAATTAGATCTCATTAAGGATGTTTTACATCAAAAAGTACCTTTTTTAGTGCTTCTGGAAACAAATTAAAAATCTTAAATATTTTAATTAATTATATTGATTTTATATTTTTTCTTTCTTAAAGAAATAATATATTAAAATTTTAAAAATAATTAATTTTGTTTTTTGAAATTCTTTGAAGAAGCATTCTGCTAATGCAGTGAGCAGCGGTTTTTTAATCGAATTTTTAAAGGGTCAACTATTTTCAATGACCTTTAAAGCCCACTATCTGATAAAATAAATGTTTGAACTTTCATATTATGCAATTAGAAAATGATTTTGATTTTTAATAAATCTGTAACAGCACTTAAATTGACAAATTTTGCAAAAACATTCACAAATGTTTATTTTTTATATGATGCACTCAAACAAAAAATTGTTAAAAATAAAAAGTGTTTCAAATTTTCCAAAAAATACACCCAAATTTTGACAAATTTGGGTATTTTTTTTTGTCAGTTTAAAACACTTAAAACTTTTAATAATTTTGCTTAATTGCTAGAAATGTGTGTATTTTTTTTTTTTTTTATAAAAAGTATGTTTCCGTCTTTAGATTTTAACCGAACAAAGTGAATTCGATTCGTTTTTTTAAAAGGAATTTGGGAAAAAAATAAAATTTTTTAACGATCTTCATTGTTTTTTTTTTCATTTTTAGTTTTCGAAAAATTGATTTTTTGCGATTTTAACACATTAAAAATTAATATTTCTTTTTTGGACAAAATGCATCTTTCAAAGAAAAAATATTTTTTTCATCTTTAAAAGAAAAATTTCATAAAAAAATAATATTCATCAATGATTACATCTAGCATTTTACATAATAGTATATTATGTTACAAAGCAGGAAAGTGGTAGTTTTCCGTTCGAGTGCAGTTTTCACCCGAGGCGAAGCCGAAAGTGGCGTACACGCGAATGTTGAAGTACCATTTTTCTGTCGAATGATGTATACGATTTTTCTTTACGCCCAGTGGGAAGTTTGCTACCCCCAAAATTAATTATATTTATTTAAACTAATAAATCTAATACAAAACACCTTCCACTTTCTTGTCTGACAAGATGTGAAGATGGCGTCGCCAGTGCGTATGCGTATTACACGATACAGATAAGAGAGTGGAAGAGTAAGAGATGGATACTAAGTATATTGCTTGGATACGCAGAGTGTGGCTTATTTTTAGAAAGAGATTTTTGCATGTAACGTGTATGGCAAAACTCGTATGTTATGATGCATAATAATAATTTTAACAAAATTGTATACTAAAATTGCTATAAAAAGATATATTATTCAAGTGGTGGATTTTGATAAAACTTGCTTCGCTGACTACTTTTAACATGAGAAAAATGTGATTTTTTAATCATTCGAGTTGTTATGTAGAATTAAGGGCATGCCTTACATCGGCACAGATTCCTAGCTCTGATTTTTCGTTTTTTATCATCAATTCACATATTTGTGAAAATATAAAATTGTAGAAACAATCTTGGTCGCTTGAGGATTGTTCCTACATTTTTATATTTTTACAAATATGTGAATCGACGGCAAAAAACGGAAAATCGACAATGTCGGTAACTACGCTTTTCGGGTTAGGTATAAGGAATGCCTTTAAGTGTATATTAATTTATTGCTTTTATACTAAAACGAAACAATTGTTTTAAATTTGTTATAAATCATATATTTTATTTTAGATTTATATTAAGTTTTGTTAAATTTAATAAGCAATTTTTTTTGGTCTGTGAAAGATATATCTTAGTGATTATTCTTTAATTTTTTTTTTTTTTTGTATTAATAGGTACAATATGCCCAAAGTAAATGTTGCAAAATGAGCACAGTAAGAGATCTTCCTCCAGTTGCTGGTTCAATAATTTGGGTAAAACAGATTGATTTTCAACTAACTATGTATTTAAAGCGAGTCGAAGACGTATTAGGTAAGATATTGATAAATTTCTATACTTTATTATTTAACTGTCTACTAGAGCTATAAAGATGTGACGTGATCAATCATTAAATCACTTATTATCACTGAAAATATTTATTATTTTCTTCACAATTTTATAGATTAATAAAAATCAGAAATATAATATTATATTTCTGTTTCTTTTTTTCAAAAATATATAACTTTTGTAATGTTCTGGACTTTTCATGGTCGCCAGTTCACGCGCGTAAATGAAAAAAATATATAATACGCATAATCAATCGCGAATAAATAAAATTAATATACATGATAGATGAAGAATGAAGCCCTATCCTCAGTTTAGCACGTGTGGTGAAGATTCGTAAATGTTGCAAGGAATATTGGAAAGGTAAATCGCTCTTTACTCCCGGCAAGCCGTTTGACGGTAATATGATAGGAAAAAGAAAAACCGCTGCCAAGTATTTGGCAGAAAGCTTCCTCAAATACAATTTTCTTAAAAAAAAATTATTTTTTATTTCAATTTTTTTTTTTTATTATTTATATTTTTCATAATATATTTAAAAATTTTTTTTCATTTATATTAATTAAATCTTGATTTTTACATTTTTTTTCTTTCATAA